>WYDI02034381.1:0-23953 GCA_009867235.2 Psittacus erithacus
TGGCAGAGCATGAGGCTCAGAAAGTCCTTGGTCAGTCTAAACATTCTAAGCAGTAACTAAAAACATTGGTGTTATCACCACTGTTCCCAGACCAAAAGTCAAAACCACAGCACTGCACCAGCTACTAAGGAGGAGAAAAATGACTGCTACTGCTGCACCCAGGACAAGGAGCCACAATCAGATTAGGCTTAACCTTCCTACTGACAATGGGCCATGTGGTTCATTGCCAGTGTATGCCTAACCATGCTCACTGTAGTCACTGCCATTTTGGCATCTGGAGCCCTGTGTCTCCTCTGTCAGACACACAATTAACATTCTCAAGAAAAACATAGAGAAAGAAGGATTCAGAAGAGCAAGTACCCTGGTGCACCAACTCTTACTTTTTCCTTGCTGTAGTCCAAGACTGTCTTACAGCGGACACCATGCTTGCATCCACTCCTGTGCACACATCCAACTTCCCTGGTGTGCCAGCCGTGCCTTGGCTACCCTGACAGCAGTCTGACCAGCAAAATGAGAAATGTTGCTAGGACATGGAAGGATCCTGTCTTCACCTCTGCCATCTGTGACCAGAAGCCTGTTTTTGCTGGTTGGGGCTCTGCCTACACAAGTACTTCAAGGGAACCATCTTTTTTCTGCTCTGATGCAAGGTGCCATTGTATGGCAGATAAGAATGATATGCTTGTGCCTGGATGTGTATAAATGCCTACCACAACCTTTCCAGATGAGAAATGCTTCTTCACGCAATCACTTTTTAGGCTGTTGATGGGTACAGCTTTCAGTTATAAAAGCACAGTCATGATGGGAGCAAGCACTGCTTTCTGCTACAGCAGCCATAGCAACCTGAAGGTTACACAAATGATGACCCATATAGCAAAGCCCATTCTCAGCTCTGCCTAAGATGCACTGTTATAAGTAATGCTTGTCCCCTAGGTGTGCTCCAAGAACTGAGAGGAAACACAGCAAACCTTGACACTCTTGAGTTAGCCTTGGACCCTGCTCCTGAGACAGTTGTGCTGAACTCCCGAGAGAGCACAACTGGAAGAGGCCTGAAAGGTAGCCTCCTTCTCCCTGAAGTCAAGGCAGAAACAGTCAGGTGCAGCTGAAGAGTAGAATTATGGCTGTCATCTTTCTGGTGAGAGTATAAGCCAAGACTCAGGTATGGAGGGTTATCTGAGGCAATGAAGTAGGAAGACTACTGACTTTGTGTGCATGTGCACTTTATGCACAGAAAGCTGCAGATAATCTCTTACCTTCTCTGTATCACTTACTCCCTGATGCCTTTTGCTGATACTAGGTCAGATTACGCTTAAAACAAACCTCTCTTTTGGCCTACAAATGGGCCAGCTTGTTTACAGTAAATTGATGGCATCATTGTCTCACTTCCAGTGAAGAATGCATAATAACCACACATCCAGGGCAAGAAATATCAGGTTTGCTTACTTCCTCCCGTCCTGTATAGAAAATGAGCAATTTTATTTCATTTTTTTAAGTTGCCTATTCTGCTGCTACATAGTTGCAATCAGTTAAATCAGTTAAAATTACCAAAACATGCAATGATATTCAGAACTTTTTCATCTTGTAACATCAGTTTTACTGTTTTCTCAAGTGATCAATAGGCATCAACTTGATTATTCATATGAGTAGAAAAGTTGAAGGTCTTTGAAATAAAGCCACTTTTTTGTAAGATATCCTGAAAACATCAGATGTCTTAGAAATATGTTAGGAAGGACAAACAATTCTTTCAGCATGCAAACATTTACAATATGAGCATCAACTCCAGAACATGCACCTTCTTTCTGCATCTTCCTAGCTGCTGCTGGAAGAAAAATCAGATGGATAGCACATGACATGAATTCCTGCTGATGAGAACAGAAACACTGAGTACATATAACACAGCAAGCTCAATGAACATTCATAACACTGAGGAAAAAACAGGTGCCCTTGTAAAGGTATAAAGCAGAGACATAGCGTAGGTTCATCTCACATTTAGGAGAGAGTAGGACACAAATACAGTGAATTTCTGTAATCCCAATAAATTCTTTCCCCATCTCTAACTTACACTTAATTTTTATTTTTATTTTTTTCGTGCTAAATGTATCCTGACAGCACATTTCAAAAGCATGTATTCTTTTCAGACTTTCTAAGTGGAAGATGTACTCTTAGTAGGTTCTGGAATCATGTATCATCATGTATTTAAGATACATAAGGATTCTGCTTAAGGATCTAAACATCGTCTTTGTTCTTAACAGAACAAAGTTCAGGTGATTCAGATGGACTTTTCTGATAGATATATATGTGTTTGCCATATTCCTTATTGGAAATATAATTGTTTATCTTGTTATGACTTCTGACATACTTTGCTTTACTAGTGACAATGTTGATAATGCTGGTGCTAACAGGTGTTTTGGTTAAAATGACATGACTGTTATATTTCAATCAAAATGAAGGCTAATCGTCAGTAACCACAAACAGTTAAATCAACTTTATTTCAAATTGTATTTGACTATGTTGTAAGCAATCCAGTTCTGAGACACTAAGAAAAGCACATGAGTTCATCCCTGATTTTATATTCCCCAATGGTCTGTTTATATTAAAATGACTGACAGATTTGCAGCCTAATTGTAAGTTTCATAAACCATACAGAGAGAACATTGAGAGGCAAATTTATTTGCAGCTACCATTAATTGTAAGAGAAATATTTTCTTGTTAGACTGTTCATTGAAGCAAGCTCTTTTCTTACTGATAGCATTTCTCCCAGAGGAAAAAAAAAAAAAATGAACAAAAGCGAATAAGTGAAATACACCAATGCTGCTGAAAGCTCTTCCTTTGTTTTACTTTCTAAAATGTCATCCTACAAAGTGACATCCGAGTCTGTGTACCTCAATTTTAGGAATAGGACTTCCAGCTAAGTTACGCCTATGTCCCTTGGAAAGTAATTTAGACAGAACGCTCCACGTAATCTGACAGGTATTTCCTGGTTGAATTGATCAGGCTGAACCAATTATGATTTCATGCTTTACTAATGATCCTGCTACTGGACAATCATTTTAACCCAGGAAGACTGATGAACAGCTATCTGTTTGGGCATACACTTAAAATAAACAGACTTCTTGATACTGTATCTGCATCATTATATGAGCAGCATACATATACAGGGTAGGTATACTCTCTAATCTATATATGTATAAGATATGTGTATTATATATATGTGCATATATAAAACCCAGAGGTAAAAGACTATGTCTATGAAAGTAAATCAGACAACCAACAGATGATGCTCATCAGGCTTTCTAGTTTAAGATAAATACTGTAGGCAAGATTTGTAACTTCTACATAAATATACATGAACTCTGATTTTAATGATAAGAAACAATTTCATGAAAGTGTTGCAATCAAAACCGTGTTGTTAGCAGAAGAACACACCATACATATGGAGCTAAAAATTTGCTATTGGTCAAAATTATCTAATTAATACAGAAAAGGCTTGTAATAAAGTTAAAAGTTCGTTGTACAAAAACTTCCTAGTATCTATCTCTTTTCTTTAGTGTGGTGCTCCTCTGGGTCTTATGAAGACTTTTCAGAACAGGAAAAACAAATACTACCAGGGTATCATCCCAGTTAATAGGTGCTGGATATTAATAGTAGCTGTACCAATTAAATACTTTCTATCTTGAAACTAACTCATCAGGTATATTTGGTGCTAGATACACAAATGTCAGTAACTAAAGATGCCATATAATAGTGGTTTACCCAACCTCATTTGCATTTGTGGCCACTGTAATAGGAGATGAGAAATTATTTTGACTTGCAGAAAGATGAAGGTTTTTCTATGGCATTATGCATGAAAAATTTGGTTTTCTACACAGTGAAAATACATTCCAGTCCTAGTGGTAGTCACTACACAGGGTGTGCTACCTTATTGCTTTATTGGCAAAGACCAGACACTAGCCATGTTAAGGGGTAAACCACTGCTCCATATACTTATCATCTAAGCTTCATTTTAGCAAATTTGCCTAACTAACCCAAATTTAACAAGTTACAAAGCCTTTATCTCCAAAAACCACCATACAATGGAAGAGATCATCAATTCAGTAAACTTGAGGAAGGATCTTTAGACTATTTGATGAGAGCTAATGATAAAAGCCCTCCACTACATAAACCACAATTCTTATCTAGCAAAAAGAGCTGAAAATTGGTTGCTTCTTTCTACTAAGGGTGAAAAGAAAAACAATGAACTGCAGTGTCTGAATTTCAATGTAGAAAACACAGACAGAACTTGAATTCCTAACGTTTAGACAAAGCTACAACCTCACTAGCATGACAAACATTCACGACAAACCACAATATTGGAATTTAAGAGGAAAAATATAGAAGTAAGAAAGGAGGAAGTGTTAAATATTAAGAAAGATGTATTTGTCCAAAAACCACAGTGATGAAGAGACTATATTTTTTTTTCTGTATGAATATGGTAAGGGATAGGACAAAGATTTGTAATGACTCTTTGAAACTGTTGTACCAAAGGTAGAAAATTAGGTATTTTTAGCAACAGAAACAGTGAGAGCTAGTGATAAAGGAAAACATTAATTATCCAATAGCTGTTAGAAAGCAACACAGCCAGGCACAACTTCTAACAGAATTGAAGAGAATACACTGGGGAGAATGTGAAATGGGAATTAATTTAGGAAACAACTGCCTCCAGTCTCTACTGTGACTGACAGGTGGCGGCTGAGGACTACAAGGTGGAAAGTAGCAGGGATTGTCTTAGGAGGATCAGAGTTCACAATTCTAAGAAAAAGAAAGGAAGAAAGTACCTGAAATAATAGTAATAGTAATAATAATTTTAAGGGATTTTTTTTTCCCGAAGTTTCCACTCATTTTGGGATCAGATGAGTGACATGACAAGATTTAATTTTCCATGGAATGGAATAAAATGCAGAAAAACTTGCAGTTATTAAAAATAGAGCTATCCAGAAGTAGAAGAACAGCCAAAAACTGTGTTAAAAATACAATACAGCTAAACCAGGATTTCTGTCAGCCTCAGGGGAAAAAAAAAAAAAAAAATGAAAGGATGTCATGCAGAATGTGAAAGCAAAACTACAAAATTAAGCAGGAGTCTATGAAACCAGCACAATCGTCAACAGATAAAAACTGGAAGATTAAAATACAAAATAGATGATAAACAGGAAGAGACAAAAGTTCTATAAATACATCATAAACTTGAAAAAAAGTAAGAAGAAGAAAGATTTCTTATGAGAAAGAGATCATATAACAGAAAAAATTCGAAAGTTATTGTTTTTATTGCCATATTATCTTTCTTTCAGTGACCAGACACTATTTTATGTAATCAGATGGGCCAGGATAGGGATGGAGGAAAGGAACAAAACCTTGAGCACTTAATAAAATAGCCAAAGTAGTGTCTGAATCACAAGTCATTATCTTTGAGATCTCATAGAAGAGAGAAGTCTTAGGGGACTGAAGAGGACGAACCATAAGATTCACCTAGGAAGGGAGAAATCACTGACCAGTCACAGTATTTTCAGTATGTGGAAAGATACAGGAAAAAGGTATTAAACAGCCAATTTATAAGCGCTCTACAGGAAAATAAAAAGGTGATAAAAACCAGCCAATGTGGCTTTCTCAAGAGTAAATCATGTCAAAACAATCTAATTTCCTCCTCTGACATAGTAACTTTTACCATAATGGATAAGAAGGAAGTAGAAGATGAGATCGCTTTACTTTAATAAAGCTTTTTGCACAATGCCACATGAGACTTCATAGGGAAGCCAGAAAAATAAAGCCTTATAAGCCCAATCTGAAGAAAAGATTTAAACAATATTGAGGATGTGTCATACATGCTAACATAAAGGATGACACTACTGCACAGCATACTATAAATGCAAAAAGTAAGCCTAGGCATTCTTAAGCTCAGCTACTAAACCTTTTCCTGCTTATGTCCTCTGGTTTCAGTGAAGATGTTTATTTATTGTAGATTTTGAACTTAAGCCAAACTGAAGATAAACTATGGTTAGAAAATGCATTTTACTTGTAATTACAAGGAGGTTGAGGTGAATTTTTTAAAGTATAAGAAATAATACCTAGATTTCTTTATCAACTGTTAAGCAAGGTGACTTGCATAACCTTGGCTAATATGAACAATAGAAACCAGTATGAACTTGGGAACATACGGGTCACAATTTGAAGGGCCAAATTTGATATGGTAACAACAAACTCTAATCAGCTGTGATCTGCCCAGTGGCCAACCATGTATATAACTTCAGTATGATAATCCAAAACAGAAAATGTGCAGATCCTTCATAAAATTGAAAAACTCTAGAACAGTGGCTCACACTGATTACCAAACTGGACAATTTTGTGCTATAGAACTTTGGAAGTTTTATAATTATTGTATATAAACACTGATCTAACAACAACCTTCTGTGTTCCAGTATGAATTATCACAGCAACCAATTTTGACTAACAATCACACAGGGCAGAATTTAACAAGCTGGGGCCTATGCCAAAAAATGGGACACCAAACGCAGCTGGTAAGTCAATAGTCCTATACATGAAAAATTAGTTACTTAAGCACAATTCATTTCACAAGAAGAAAGTAAAGACACTAGTATTCTCTTGAATAGACTAATCACCACAGTTTGGTGTCCTGAATAGAAGATAGAATGAACCAGGGGAAAGAGGGAGGTAAAAATCAGAACACGGGTATAATTACTGATATCAGACATGGTAGAATGTAAGACTCTGGATGTGTTCAGGGCCAGGTTGGATGGAGTCTTGGGTGACGGTTTAGAATGAGGTGTCCCTGCCCATGGCAAGGGGGTAGGAACTAGATGATCTTAAGGTCCTTTCCAGTCCTAACTATTCTATGAGTCTATTAATGGAATTCTGAAACCTAAAACTCCACACAAGTATGAGACTGGTTTTCCTGTTATTTAAAAAATTGCATTTCCACCCACTCCTCTGGCAGCTTTTCCTCCCTGATTTTCTACTTTGAAATAAAGGTGTGCAGTTAATACAAAGCCTAAGAGTGCTAAAAGGAAACATCATAGTTACAAATTTGGTTAGGAAAAGAGAACTCATATCATGCAAGAAGTATGGATACGTATACGTATAAGCGCAGTGTATGTATATATGAATGTATGCATGTGTACATGTATACATACAGACCTCGTGATCCTTTATTAGTTTTAGACTAGCCTTAGTAACTTGGATTACCAAGGAGAGGTCAGCACTGGAATTGGGTCTTGAAGAAATAACAGTACTGTAGTTCAAGGGTTGTTTTTATAAGCAACTTTTGAATTTAAATTTCGTAGATAACCCTTGATTACAAGATGTACTGGACTGGTTGTTACAACTTGTAGAACTTCACAAGTTAAAAGGAAGAGTACTGGAGCAGGCAAGGAAAGAAAATGTCAGAGAGTCTCAGTGCATGCATATGGCAAGCCAGCAAACTACATGAAAAAGTGTTACAGGATAAGGGGTACATATTTGCTAGCACTGAAAAAAATAGAATAGAACAATCTGTGATGTCCAGTCCCCTGAAAAAAGGATGGCCACTCAACATCTCTCTCTTTCCTGAAATCATGCAGCTTTCCAGTATTTTCCAGTAAAATCAAGGAATTTCAACAGCCTAGGTAAAAAACACTGAAAGAAAAATTAAATTGAGATATAAAAATAGAAAACAGCTGTCATATTGTAATATTTTGAAAAGATGTTTAGAAGCTTTAACGGACTACAAATCAAGTCAATGATACAGTATTGTAATAAAGGAAAGAAAAATAAAAAGTAAAATCTAAAACTCAGTCTGGGATGTGCTTTGCCTTATAAGCAGTGAAACTATTCCCCTCATGACAGTTTTGCTAAGCCACAGCTAGAATATTCTCTTCGGTATCTAGCAGTACGTTTTATGAAAAACAAACAAAAAAAAATAGCTGAGAAGACAAAAAGCATAGTAGAATGAGAAAATTGAAAATACTGTGAGATCCTGAAGATAACTTTATTGTTATTAAAAAAAAAAAAGACAAGGAAAATAAGAAGAATATATAGATATCTTCAAAAATGCTGAGATGTTTTTAGCAGAACTGCTCTGAATTAATTAGAGCTTTGAAGGATAGTTGCCCAGATTTCTTCCTTAGTGGAATTTTCCAAAAGTGAGAAAACAAAACAAAACATGTGCCCCAGTGGCTGTTAAAAATGAACAGTACTTGCTGGTGCTCAGCATCTCACAAGGAAGAAAACCTTCTGTGTAGAATGAACTCATGTAAATAGATCTGACCGTGATTCTCTTTATGCTATCGTTTTTGACATTTACTCCTGTGCTTGTCTGCAAGACTGTGCATAGCAAGCACCTTCCACAGAGATTTCGAAACACTGGTATGACAGAAATATGAATGGGAATGCATTAGTCCTTAAGTACTAGAAAAAAACAACAGAGGAAAAAAATGTATTGCATGTATTTAGAAACAGGACATGACTGACAACAAAAGATGGTGAGCACTGAAGCAGACGTATTTTGCAACAAGACTAAAACACAGATGACTTTCAAGTGGAAAACGTGCATTCAGTGGCAATCTTGCATGTGTGATCCCTCTTCTTGTCATTTTAACACGAAAACACACTTTAGCGCTAAGATATGGAATATAAGGCAATGGGGAGCAACCATGCCTCAGATTTATAGGGAGGGAAGTGAAGGACAGAAGACCTCAGGGATTAAAGATCAGACCATATCAAGTGTTGACTCATAAGTTCTATAGGATATATTAGCCAAAAATGCATTAATTGTCACCATTCAAGAAGAGTCTAAGAGATGAGTTGATAGCTGGCAACCTTATCATCCATGTTACCACAAGTATGCTAATCTAACTACTTGAATATATACCTCTTGGTGCTAGTATGAAAGAATGAATGAGTAACATACATGAGGGAGTGAGGGCATATGACTGAAAACATTTTTGAAACAAAAATTCTGTTCCATGAGATCTTGCATTGAGTTTTCTTACATTTTATTCTTACTCAGTTTCTGGAACCCTTATAATGATAAAGTCAGAATGAACACAAAGCAATCATTAAACAATAATTTTCTGCTTAAATAGTAAATAACAATTATTTGCTGATTAAGTAAACAGATTTTCATTCACAAATGACTTAAAAGAAAATATCTGGGTTTTGGTTTGTATGAAATTCTTTTTTTTTTTTTATGATTACAGACTGTATTTTTTCTTTAATTTGTGAGTGTATTCTAGAGGTCTTTTAGCTGTAAGGAAAGATTGTTATTAAAACTTAGTTGCTAAGTAATAGCCCAGAGACAGCATGATAGTTTCATAACTAAAATTTGCTGCCACTGCAACTGGAAAACTTTTTAAGAAGTTAGAATTTTTCCCCACATATATATTATTTGGTAAGCTTACATTATCCAACAGATGTAATTAAGTTATTTCACTAAAACGAACTTCATAACATTATCTCCTTCAGCAGTAGGATTTTAATGTTCTTTAAATTAATTAGTAATTTTAATTGTTCTGGGGGGCTTTGTTTCCATTTAGTTTGTTTTTTTTTTTTTTTTTTATGTTTAGCAAACCAGAGGTGTTATGCATAAATTCCATGTTAGAAATCATGTCCTCTCTTGGTGCCACAATTTAATGCAGGAAATGTAAAAGCAAAAGCAAAATAGCTGGCAAAACTTAGGCAATTTTATACCACAAATAGCTGGCCCGTGATATTCAGTGAGTTCACTAACTTTAGATAACCAATCAGTAAGCCTGCCTTGGCAACTATATTTTACCTCTTCAAAACTCTGATTTAAGGAAGCCAATAATAACTGTGCATAAAAACTCATTGAAAGATTAATTTGAAGTGCTGATGTTTTCTACTGAATTTGGTCTTAGCATTCTGCATACTGTGATGAATATTGATCTGAAATTTAGAGCCTCGCCAGCAATCTTTTCTGTGTCTGATAATATTTTTCTAGGACAATGAGGTGAGATGATTAAAATGAATCCTAGTGGCTAAGAGGAGCATGAAATGCAAGGCTATAAAGTCAGTACTGCTAATTTGTTTGCAGGCCATGCCCTTAAGTCAATTGGAATATGCGTGAAATAAATCCATTAAATGTAATTTATATTCAGTAGAGAAAAGCTGTGGAAATATAATGTGTAGCCTTTATCATCTCCTGAAATATGCTTTACTAACACTGAAAATTGCCCTACTTTTTTTTGGTACCAGTTTAAGCTGGATAAAAGCAGCTCCTTTTTCACATTCCTCCTGACAGCATAAAATCTGCTGCCTGCCTGAAACTCTTATCTGCATTTCATCTTTTGTTGCCTTTTATTTCAAAAGCCCCATCTCTTTGTTTTGGTACTCCATGAGGACATCAACATGCATCTCTCTAACATTTTAACAGACAATAGTCTCCTTGTTATGGATCTACATCATTTTACCCAGGATCTACAGCAAATTTAAGCCATTTTAACTTCAAGGACTTAATTCCCTACTGGAGGAGATACATAGTCATTAAATAGAGAAGGTTTTGCATAAAATTAGCTTATACAGAGGAAGCAGCTAATTTTATTTGATTTGTGTTTCATCAAGTTATCAGTTATCTCTGCTTTCTACGTGTATAGACCAGAATTACACTGAAGTTCTAGTCCTTATGCACAGAATTATGACAGACCAGTCCCATAAAACGCAAACTGGCAAGACTGCTAACAGTTCACACTGTGTCTGTGTTTGCTGCTTGTAAAAGTCTGCCTACTCTCTTTTTTGCAGGGTCTGGAGATTTTTGCATTTCCAACTATAATAAAGTCAAGAACATTAACAAATTTTGAAAGGTGTGCATTAGATGAAAATTCTCAACCTCTACTCAAACTGTCAGCACCATTAGAATATTGAAGTTTAGCTGTTTGAAAACCAGTATTTCCTTATCCTGAAAACCACAAAAGTTAGGATTTTATTTCTTTACTACACTTAGTTCACATTTTTTCTTTGTTATTATCATAGAATCATTAATCACAAAATAATTTAGGTTAAGATGACTCTGGAGGTCATCTGTTCCAAACTCTTGCTTAAAACAAAGCCAATTTACAGCATGTAAACTGAGGCTTTATCAGATCATGTTTTGAATATATTCACAGACAGACATTCTACAAGCTCTCTGGGCAGCCAATTTAACCACCTTCATAATGAATATAGATTTCCTTGTATCTATTTTGACTTTCCTATCTTGTAACCTGTGACTGCTGCCTCTTGTCCTAGGAGATCCTGGCTCTGTTTTCTCTTTATGCTTCCACTAGCTTGTTAAGGGCATCTGTGAGACTGATGATCAAGAGCCTCTTTTTGTGCTTATCTCAAAGCAACTCCACAGACAGAAGGAGCTGAGGGAGGCTGGGCGCCTGTTGATGGTGAGCAGCGTGTTGGTGGTGAGCAGGGATCGTGCTCCATCAAGACGGGGGCTGGTTTCCCGCGTTGTCTGCCCTGAGGCCGCGAACATCAACTGCCCCGGCAACAACCTGCCGCAGACACCTGCGCAGTCCCTGCTGCTGCCCAGCCCTGTGCCTGCTCTGCCTGCACCCCTCAGGGCACAGCAGGCACTGAGGCGGGGGACTCAGCTGTATAAGAAGAATAAAAAAGAATGAGCTATGGGACTTGTCCAGCCCTTATCTTCTGGAGAAAATTATATCTTCTCTGAAGGCTGCTCAGTATTTCCTTATTTTTTTAAAAAATAGGTACTTTCCTTTCATTCAGTTTCCTTGCCAGTAAGCAAAAGGAAAATGTAACCCCAGGTGCTGTTGCCCTTTGCTGCACACTCCAGGTTCTTATAAAATTTGCTGCCCCCCAGCTCCCTTTCTATTAAACTTCTGTCCAGTTAATGTCCAGCCGGTACTGTTCTGTTGGGCTATTATGTTCATGGCACAGGACTTAGTGCTTATGATTATTTTTGAGCTTCTGCCAGATCATTTATTCTGTTTAAGTCCCTTTGAACAGCAACCTTACCCTTCAGACTCCTTTTTCCAGTCTGGCATCATCCACAGACCTGTAGAGAGAGCATTCTACCCAGTCAGTCAGCAAGTACCTTTTTCCACTGAAATATGGGTGAAATGCATTCTTAACCTTATGACCATTTCTTTGGTGAAACCTCCATTGCACTATTTCTCCAATTCTTTCATGCGGCTTTCTTAAAGCAGCTGTCGGTCACCATCATGACAACCATTACTGTCACAGAGAAGACATTCGGCTGGTTAGCCACCAGGAGCAATACTCCATTTCCTCACGTGGACAGCTCATGCTTCTAGCCTTTCTGGTGTATCTTGTCTGGCCTGATGCCTACTGTTACAGGAAGGTGTGAACCTCCTGTATGATCTGTATCATATGCATTCTGCTGGAGATGTCTAAGATACACTAAGAAATTTCAACAGATGAGTGCATTTAAAAAGCAAAATTGGGTCCAGAATGCCAGCCACAGGATGAATTTAGAGACCTGTCATACACAGGCATTCCAGCTTGTAGAAACTTAATGTTTCTTAACATCAAACTGAATCGCCCCCAGTCTTCAGCATTCTTTTTAGACCTGTAACTGATCTATAGCTTTTTATACGCTTTTATTTCAGATTTTCTGAATAAGGTTGTAGGTATTACAAAAAAATGACATTGAAACAACAATTAAATGACTACATTAAGGAATTGATTAACCATAAAAGTAACCCATTTTACCTTATGAAGAAATCGAGTAAAAAGAACGATATAATTAATTAAGTTCTTAAGGTCAGCTAATAATTTACTCCTTGACTTCCAGTAAATGTATTAACAAAGTTCAAACTAATTTTAAAGACTGACATAAATATTCTGATATTTTATTATGTCTTGTTATTTTTATGTAGCAGAAAAGCCCTGTTCCTTTTGACTGAAGTTAGGCTGGCATTAATGCAATAGCCAACCACCTTTTCCGGGTAGATTGCTGAGGGGAAAAAAACACCCTTGTTAGCAGGCAGTCCTGTTGGTCTTGCTGCCAGTGCACGCAACCTTGCACCAATTTTTTGACTTAAGTTTGGAGTTCCTCAAAATAACAGCATGCTGCTGGTACACTGAGCACAGCAACATCTCTGTGGAGCTAGTGGGAGTACAATGAGTTTTGAATGTCTCACCCATGCAGACTGTTGTTGGCATGGTGCTGATGAATTCATCTTCCAGGGAAAAAGAAAGCCTTGTCTCTTTGGAGGGCAGAAATGAGAAAGATTTATCAGTTGCCATTCTCCTCCCCAAACTCATATTGCCTTTCTCCTTCAAACAGCAAAATTCAATTTTGTCTAGTCTGCTGAGAGCACTGGGCCAATTTTGACTACAGTGGCCAGAAATGAAAGCTCCAAGTTCTTTAAAGTACATTGATTTAATCACAGTAATAATGTCTAATGGCTCCCATCCCTTAAGATGAGTCCAAGGGTAAGTAAAGTAGAAATCCAGGCATGACATGTATCCACAGCCCTGCTGCAAACAGCAGATAACACTTTCTGCTGCTGACACTTTCAAGTAATAGATTAGCTCCAACTATTTCAGGCTTCCCATTCTCAGCTGCCTTTATGACTTCGTTAATAATTTGACCAGATACCTTTCAGAGTGCTACTAGAAGCTCACTGCTACAGCTTTCATGCAGCATTTTCTGATATGTGATGGTGGAAGACTCCGTAGCTTCTCAAAGCTGTGAAAAGGATGTTGAGTTGGGATGGAGTAAGTGGGGAAAAGAGAGAAGCAGTGAAAACGTAGGCTGATATATGCTCATTCTGTCATTACCCTAGGGGCTGCATTTGGAAAGTAATTTTGACTGTAGTCCCATTTTTAAACAGAAACTTTTCCCATCAGACAAGATAAGAACCTTTTAACATATCTGGATACCTTCTTTTATGAAAAGATTCATTAGATTATCTTATACAATGCAAAACTTATGAAGAGTGGCCAATAAGAGACTTAGGGAGCTGTAAGTGAGGATTTTTTAGGGATGCTGATAGTGAGAGCATGACTCAGCTGTGTGAGAGGAATAAAAAAGAACAAACTATGGGGCTCAGTCAGCCTTTATCTTTTGGAGAAAATTCTGTCTTTTTTGAAGGTGGCTCAGTATTTCTTTATTTCAAAAAATATGTCCTTTCCTTTTGTTCAGTTTTCTTGCCAGTAAACAAAAGTAAATGTTGTTTCTTTGCCACAGTGATGCTTGGAAATCTCTGCTTTTTTTTTCCACTGGAGAAGAAAGTGAAAATAATTCTGTTAGTGTCTGTGCATTTTATTAGGGTGTGCACAGGTGTCACATAGGCCTGTGACAACATTTTAAGACAGGGAAGGTTTGCCAAATCTGTCAGTAATTCATCTTGTCTTCATCACTGAAGTAGTTATTTTCATTAGGACTTTGACATTATAGCAATATAGCAAAAATTACAGCTAACAGGCCCAGAAACTATCCCATTGTTTAACAAGAAGCTCATGCTGCTGTCCATTAGTCAGTTTAGCCTTTTCTTGAACAGACAATTAATAGCAGCAAGACCAGTTGAAGTTTCCAGTAGCAAAAAACTTTTCCATTAGGAAGAGCTCAAGATGAAACCTATATGTAGTGAACAGGTCATCATATCTGTTGATATCACTTTATCCTGCAAGAAAAGAGAAACTTCCAATTCTGAAAGACCTGTGACTGGAAGGTAGATGCAGTTGTTTCTGAGATTTTGCCCAAATGCCATTCTGACAACTATCAAAGAGATACTTGTTTGTTGTACTGTAGCATTCAAAAATCCTAATCACGAATGTCCTAAAAGTATGGTTTTATCAAAGTTTGTTAGTTTTAGAGAACGAACATTCTAACAAGCACATTTTTTTTAAACCCTGAAAAACTCAGATCTGGTTGTAGCAAAATCTAAAGAATTTAAGTTATAAATTCTGTATTAAGGATGAAATTCAAGTTGTCCTGTATTTGCAATTGTGGTGTAGGTGGGCACTCCCAGTGCACTCAGTCACTAGTTCCTTGGCTGATCAAAGCAGCTCCCTGGCCAGTTCCTGCTGAGATGAACCCATGGACTGATTTGAGACCAGGGGTTTGACTCCCCAGCTTCACCACAAACATTTCACTAATTGCTGCAAGTGGTCTCCAGGCAGGAAATTCAGGGACTGACAGTGATTCCCTCTGCTTTGCACTTGGTAATTCACAGTGAATATCTGTGTGCTCCGATGTGTCGATTAACGTCTGGGATAGAGAAACTGGCTGCTCCAGAGACTCTCTGAAGCAGTTCTTGCTGCAGAATTGATTTAACTTTATCTATTTAAAATTGAAGACCACACTTAAGACATCAGGTGTTTTGTACACAGTTTAAGTTAATCAATAGCAATTTAATATGCATATGCTGAAGTGATCACATAGGACCACAGGGCACAAGAATGAATGTAAGAATTCAGAAAAGCTGTAGCTTAGGGAGTCCTTCCTGATCCAGTTGAAGACCTTACAGCAAAGTTCCTTAAATGGAGACTCCGGTTAACGTTCAGACAGGAACTGATAAGACAACAAGATTTGACAGATGTGATACCCCATGTGAGCATTGTCCTGTTTAAAAAATCCTAACAAGTAAGGGCTTTTAAACATCCTCTCAGTGACAATCTGTACAACATGGTCCTGTAAGGTGACAGCAAGGGCAGGCTGCTTCCTAAGAAAAAAGAAAGGAGCTGAGGATGACAGCAAGATGGGCAGAAGAAAGGGCTTCACCAGAAGGAGACCCATCCTACAGTATTGGGATAGCACAAGCAGAGCATGTTGGTGCTGGTAGCCAGGTTCAGACAAGTGCCCAGATTGCCAGGCAAGTTTTTAGCAACTACTTGTTCACCAATCCAGACCTGACTACCCTGAAACATTGTCATTTTAAAGGAAAACAGTGGTCTCTGGTTCTTTGGGAGACTGAAAAAAGAAATTCCTTGCATAGACAGACACTCTGATAAGTCAGCGGGTAATCTCAAATGATAGTTTTTGAAACTAGAGTTTCAGAAACCTTCATATACCTAAAAGAGACCAGTAAATTTATTTTGTAAAAAGAAACCCACAAACCTAACATGTCTATATGCAATGTGATCATTCCAGTTCAGTTTGATTATGTTGCTGTCCTGGGTTAAGCTGTAGCAGTCATTTTTCTCCATCTTAGTAGCTGATGCAGTGTTGTGTTTTTCAACTTTAGCCTGAGAACAGTGCTGATAACACCGATGTTTTTAGTTGTTGCTAAGTAATGTTTACTCCCATCAAGGACTTTTTCAGTGTCATGCTCAGCCAGTGAGGAGGGGAAGCCGGAAGGAAACAGAGACAGGACACCTGACCCAAACTAGCCATACTACAGCACGTCATGCCCAGTATATAAACTGGGAGGAGTTACCCCGAAGGGACCGACTGTAGCTTGGTTCAGGCTGGGTATCAGTCAGCAGGTGGTGAGCAATTGTATTGTGAATCACTTCTGTTTATTGTTTTCTTTTCCTTCTCTCCTTTTAGTTTTATATTCTCTTCCCTTGTTATTTCCCTTATCATTATTATTATTGCTGGTAGAAGTCGTGGTTTTGTGTTATACCTTAGTTACTGGTCTATTCTTATCTCAGCCCATGGGATTTGCATTCTTTTGACTCTCCTTCCCATCCCTCCGGGAGCAGGAGGAAAAGAGGGGAAGTGAGCAAGTGGCTGCATGGTTCTGAGTTACCAGCTGGGCTTCAACCATGACAGTTGCAAAGGTGGTTTTGGAATTACTACATGTGTTATATCTATATGTGTTATACTGGAATACTATGCATTTATTATGCAATACTTTGTTTTTGCAAGATAAGTTGCAGAAAATATAACAGTATGCTAACAGTCCTCTTAAGACATAGTAGATAAAAGGTAGAGGAGTAACGAGAAACAAATGTTAATGTTGTACAGTAATGTTTCTCTAAGAATCTCTTTCACATCTTACCACTGTTACTGGCTCTTCAAAACTGGAAAAAGCAACTGAGTGTACTTTAAATTAGCCATTTTGTAACTGACTCCAATGCTGCTTCTGCTCCAAGTAGCAAATGCCAGAAATTATTTGGAATTGCTTCCTTTTTTCCTCTTTCTAGACCAGAGGACACCATTCTTCATACACATTTTGCTGTCATTAACAGGTTTGCACATTTTATAGAATGGTTTATAATTCATTTATTTGGCATATCTTTTTACCACTACTACTGGAAGATTAATGTTGTTGATAAAGGAGATTAAACCAATATAGGAGTGAAATCACATAAATCTTTCTGAATGCAGCAATCTCTGTTAAAGTCATAATTTTCTACTGTTTTTACCTTAGCCATTATAGCCTTACCTGTAAATAATCAGAATTCATTACTAAGCACTGCACCTCCTTCAGGTCTATTCAACACACACATCCCTTACTGCAAAAAGGTCTCAACAGTTTTTCCTGCAGAGAGCAACCAGGAGTCCTTGGAAAACTTCACAGTGGGCAAGTTATAACCACTGATTGCCCAGCTTAGTGCCATGGAATAAAAAACCAAACCCTCAACACTGCATACTGTACCCTTGTTAAAAGAAAAGTTAAATATTGTTATTTCATTCATAGCACTTCACACATTTCTCCAAAAGAAACAAAGTATATCATAAACAGAGCAAATTTTGCAACACTTCTTTGGATGCTTTAGATTTCTCTCAGTATTTTAGCAAAGAAAGTCACAGTGCAGTTTAGTGCCAAGGTGACCTGAGACACTTATTATTGTTAGCAGTCTCAGAATACCTTTCAGATGTTGAGGATTTTCTGCAGCCTGACCTAAAGTACTGCTTATTCCACTGGGACAATTTACTTCAAGCTTAAATTGCTTTTCGATTCTTGTTTCTCATGTCATATTTGCTACTAGTAACTTTATCTGGCATTTTATTTTAACATAAAACTGGAAGAAAGCAGTTTACAAAATTAAGAATCACATTGCCCTTTTTGCCCTTCCCTGTGTATTTTCTTTCTAATTTCCTCTGTAATTTTTCAGAAGCTGCAATACTCTTGCACATTTAACAGGCCTACTTTAAATTTCATGCTGCAGGTGGTGAAAAAATTACAGGAACTTAGTATTTTAGTGTTCTTTGAGGATGACCAAAGGTAATACCACTGTGTCAGCATAAAGTAGCTATGACTTCTCTGTGATACCAGATGTAATGTAAATCACATATAGTGAAATGAGAACAGCATGTATTTATGAGAAATGATATAGAACAATTGCAAAAGAATTTGTTCTCAGTTCCTCATTGTGCGTTAGGATCTTGCCAGACTGACTGCGATTTACTGAGGAGCTGATAATCATTTTCAGAATATTTGAAGTAGATATAAGCTACTTTGAGAACTAGTTGAGATTTAGTAGTACAGGTATTGCTTTATCTTACTTGAATTAGCTTTAGTCAGTCTTAGTCACCTCTTCTAGATATGAGTGTTGTTAGGTGCTTTTATCAGGGATTGGCAAAAACAGTAAGTTGGCTTAAATTTGCGTGTGAGTAAAAGAGCTGTTACTGTGGGGGAAAAAAAAGAGGACAAGTTTTTAGAAATATATAAACTATCTAAAAGCTAGTAATATTTATTCATGGACAAAAAAACCCAACAAAACCAAAAAACAACCCACAAACCCAGAGGCAACATCAAGTAGCTTTTCAAAGCAGATAATACAGTGCATTGATATTTAATAATTTTAAAACTGGAAAAAATTTCTTATTTAAACCTTGCTTTAATATAAGTGGTCACAAAAGTGGATGTTGGATTTTCTCTTTTTCAGCATATGCAAAACTATGTTTTGGGAGTGTGCTGAGGAATCCCTAGCAGTTTTATTCTGTTCTGGCCGTTACCATGTTCCTGACTTGGGCCTTTTAGAAAATTCCCAATTTGGTCAGGTCCTGAAAATTTTGAATCTTGTATAAATTGATGAAAAGAGGTCTCCTCATTTCAACTAGTCCCTTAGGGTTCTTCACATCTTTTCAGCTCACTGTTCCTTTAGTGTTTGATTTTTACTTACCCTCTCATTTCCCAAATTGTTATTAACATTTAAGACAAGCAGTGACATTTGAAAAAAGAGATGCTACATAAAATCTTACACCTTTTAAATAATCCTACTGCTCTGTCCCTATTCATTTACTAGGAAGAAATGTTTTGATGTTATAGCATGAAAAGTACACAGTTCACATGAAATAGAAGGCTGCAAGTTGTACACAGATTGTGCACAGAACACAATTCTCCAGAAGCTCAAGATTTGCTAGGATAGCAAAAGAGGTTATCTTATGAGTAAAATATAAGATGCTGGGTTACTTGATGTTGAGGACACTGACATTGAACAACAGCACTGCTTTCCATGGAAACTAAGAAAACTGAAAAAAAAAAAAAGAAGAAAAAAATTTTAAAACTCCCACAAACAATAAAATATTACTAAAGACTTAAATCTGCTAGTTAATTCTTACACAATGATATAGTTTTGGAAAAAAATAAAATTCAAGTGGCTACAGAGTAGAAAACAAACCTGTGTTTTAGAAGTATTCATGTGAGGTTTTGAATACTTGCAACTTTCAGCTAAACAGAAAAATAGCATGCAGTTTCACTTCTGCCAGCTATTCCCACTGTATACACAATTCTATATATAAAACAAAATTCCACTGAAATACATTGAATGCTTTAAAAAAAATCCAAATTATTTCTGTGCATTCCATTTAAATTTAATGACCTGAGAAATACTTATGTCTGATTTTGCCAGCTACATAAATAATAAACTATCACTTCATAATTGGC
This sequence comes from Psittacus erithacus, assembly GCA_009867235.2. Classification (NCBI taxonomy): domain Eukaryota; kingdom Metazoa; phylum Chordata; class Aves; order Psittaciformes; family Psittacidae; genus Psittacus; species Psittacus erithacus. The sequence continues at coordinate 19,797 of WYDI02034381.1, forward strand.
CTACTTGGAATGGTTCTTAATTTATTTGGATGAAATAATGTAAACAAGGAAAGAAATAATCTGCAAACAACATGAATATTACAATTAACTGTAGAATTGATAGTAACCTTCATGCTCTGTATGTCTCAAGCAGAATTGCAATGACATTTTAGAATTATAAATGTATATTTTTTTTTATTGTACAGAATATCTTATGCTGAATTAACTACACAAAAAAATAAATGGAAATAGACATACTAACTACCACCTGCAGATCATGGCAAATCTATGAGCCATAAATACTGACCATGTGAACTAATTAACGACTATGTTAAGCAAAAGGGAAATTGGTTACACACATGATCTGCAATAAATGTATTGCTTTTGAACACTAGAAAAGCAGAAATATTTAAGCTTTGTTTTATGTACCAAAGGAACAGAGAATGCAATTAGATTTTAATGTGTTTTCTGAAGAATGACTGGACATCACGTTTTGAAATCTAGTAACAGAACAGGGTAGCACACAAAAATGTAAAGCAAAATAAAACAAAAGAACTGTGTGCAGCAGATTTTGTCAATAATGGAAATTAAATTGAATTTCATACCATTTTAAAAATTCTGTGGGCTCTTTGGGGACAAGTTATATATTAAAATTGGTATTTTTATATTATTATTTTATATTTCATAATATCCAGACAGATAGTTCTGACTGTAATGATGATGCCATAAAGCTGCTCAAGGGCAGGTTAAAGTTTTATATATTCTTCAGAAGTATCAGGGATCTGAATGATATCCTTGACATTTTGTTGACTATTAAATAAGAAGTAGCACTTCCTTTTCACATGAACTAGTAATGTTCATCTTAAAATCAGAGCTAGAGAGCAAGAACTTGCTAAAAGAGTGAGTGCAGGAAAAGGACAAAGAGCTTGTTTGAAAGCAATCACACAAAATTAAAGCAGAGCACTACGTGTGAAGGGTAGACTAGTAATCACCCTTTGTGGTTTAGGTGAACAAATCTGAAATACAATGATTAAGAAATATGTTCTAACTAAAAGTTCTCTTGATTGCCAAACATTTTTGCACCTGTACATACCTTCAAAGTAGTCACATAGACAAGGTGGGCGCTCTATGCATTTTTCCTGTAAATGGATTATCCAGTTCAAAATTCGTGTAGGTGAGAGAGAGAGATTAAGAGGGAGCAAAAAATATAAATTCAGTTCTGTTACCATGAGGCACTTTCCTGTTTTGATATTTAAGGTGGATATGACCAGCATATTAGCATTCCTTAAATTTCAAATACAAGCAACTGTGGGGTATGGGGGCTTTGTTATTTTATTATTATTATTTATAAAATAATTTATCATGATAGAAATGCTTGAACTGGCTTCCAAAATCTCAATCTCAGAAACCTGTGATTGTGATAAATTTTCCATTTCCCAGTAAAACCAAAGAACAAAGTCAGTGCTTTGTTTCTCTGGCAAATGCTATGCTAATCTTTCTCTTTTTCTATGGGAAGAACCCCTAGCTGTTGTAGATCTCACACTGGAATGTTCTTCCTTGTCACGTTATGCATTTTTTTTGACTTGTGATCCACCAGTTTCAGGGTTTAACAGGCCACAGTCTTCTCACTAAATGTAAGTTAACATAAAACCCGGTTTTGCTTTTTGCATTAAAGCATGATTATTCAATGCAAAACTATATTAAGTCCATATTAACAAGATGAAATCTACAAAGAATTACATTTAAATTTCTATCTCCTTAATAAGGAACTAGAGTTTTTTTAATCTTTTAAGCTCTTTGTTAGGGCCAGCATCAGTGTTTTTTGATAAAGAAACCTCCTGAGAAGTGATTTGTATTTAATAACCTGCTTATATGAAATACACTTGCTGCCTCAGGTTCTGAGGCTTGTACTTAGCTTTTCTTAAATTGGTTTCCTCAGTATGTCTATCCCTTAGTCTCAGCCATCCTCCTCTGTCACTCCCAAGGATTTCTGAATCATTTACTTAGTTTGATAGAGGTGGATGCGTGAAACAGTTAAGTTTGTACTAGCTTCATGCAAAGCTGAGTGGTGGTGGGGGGAGAGATCCATGCTACTTTCCTAATTGCAGGAAAGGCTGGCAATTTCTCTTCTAGTTGTATAGCCTATGATTTGCTTTACATTAATAGCGTTGATATTGAGGCTTGTTGTATTAAAAATATGTCTGAATCAGAGAGATGGATCTTAAAAAAACCGAACAAAACAACCCAATCCATAATATTTTAAGTATTCAAAACCCAAACCCGTAATGTGTACATTGATCTCATTTGCTAGTTTGTTACAGAATTTTAAGAACTTTCCAGGGGCAAATATCCACAGTATTGCACTTTTGTTCATATACAACTGCAAATAAGAAAATGGCTTCATACTCAAAATTTTTTAATCACTCATATACAAAATACAGTGTGTTCTTTTAACACTGTGGACTGCATTCTTCTCTCCTCTGGTATCTAGGTTTCAGACACAAAAATGTCTAGTCATTAATGTATAATGTAACTGATCAGAGTTAATTTGTTTTGCAGTTCTAGTCATGTGGCCAAACTATTCCACTGTAATTCCAGTGCTGAGAAAAGAAAAAATGGAGTCAAAGCACTTTAGCAGTTCTGGGAGGGACTCTGACTGGAAGGAAAGAGATGAATAGGATTCTTTCCTATACGTGTTGTGGAAGTATAAACTGAGCAAGAGCTGAAGCTTGTTTTCCCCAGCACTAGCTGTGGACAGCTGGCCCGAGCCTGTGGGCCATCCATATCTGACGCATTTATCTTTGGTGTGATTAGTGAAATTAATGGTGCTGTAACAGCTTTCAAAACACTTGGGAGCCTAGGCACCAAGAACTTAACCTAGATATGCATGGGAGCAGATACTGCATGTCTGTTCTTTCTTTCTTTTCACCTCTCTACCTCAGACAGAACAGAAACTGCTCAACAGTTCTGTCAACTATAAAATACAAAAAGGTTAGCATAGTGACAACATTTTCCTTCTTTCATGTTCTCTGTGTGAATGCCTTTCAGTAACTATAAGCACTTCTTCAGAGGCAAATATAAGTTTTACATATGTCAGTTTTCTACATTTTTTTTTCCCTCCAGCTCTTAGGTCTGGTTTTCATGGATTTTTGTTAAAATGTGGATTGGAATTTCAATTAGTCTTTCATTTAATAAGCTTTATTAATTTAAGTTAGTACTAAAGGAGGGTGATGGTGGTTGTTATTTAACATGGAGGAACTAGACAAACTCGTTTTAAACAATTGAAATTAAAGAAACTATATTTTCTTGCTTCTCTCCAAATAATCCAAATGACATAGCTTGTCAGTCTCACAGAGATCCCTCTCACTTGCACAGATTTTTCTGTAATTCAGGCAAGCTACCATTGCTTTTTGACATGCTGAGAAAAAACTTCAGATCTCTGAGAACATATTTGCAGTGGGGCATCCATTGAATTGTAGGGTGTTTTTATTAGCTCAATGCATATTGCTTAATGAGGTACAATAGTAATGAGAAATCACTGCACTCAAAGGCATGAAATCCAAAGCAAATTGCCTAGTATCACTCTGATGCTGTGCTCTGATGAGGAGTAGAAAGGAGGACCCTGGGAATTACTGACAAGTCAGCCTTACCTCTGTGCCCGGTAAGATCATGGAACGAATCCTCCTGGAAGCTGTGCCAAGGCATATGAATTATAAAGGGGTGACTAGAGACAGCTGGCATGACTTCAGCAGGAGCAAATCATGCCTGACTAATCTGGTGGCCTTTTGTGCTGTAGTGACTGCAGCACTTTGTGATAAGAGAAGAGAAACTGATGCCATATATACTGATTTCTATAAGGCCTTTGACATAATCTTCCACAACATCCTTGTTTCTTAATTGGAGAGACAGGATTTTGATAGGTGGGCTGTTAAGGTGATAAGGAATTGGCTGGATAGCCATATCCAAAGAGTTGCAGTCAACAGCTCAATGGTGATGAGTAACAAGTAGTGTTCTGCCGCGATTGAGAGACGGGACTCAGCTTGATGCAAGGAAAGTGTCAACTTTAATGGTTACACATATCAGCTTATATACCTTTAAGAGAAGGATGTGGATTAGCTTGATTGGTGTTTAACAAGTTTACAATTACACATTCTACATTGATTGGCCATTCACCTTAG
>WYDI02034384.1:0-22250 GCA_009867235.2 Psittacus erithacus
TAAAGAGGGGAAGTTCAGCTTAGATATAAGGAAGAAGTCCTTTACTGTGAGGGTGGTGAGGCACTGGAATGGGTTACTCAAAGGAGTTGTAAATGCTCCATCCATGGTAACGTTCAAGGTCAGGCTGGACAGAGCCTTGGGCAACATGGTCTAGTGTGAGGTGTCCCTTCCCATGGCAGAGAGGTTGGAACTAGATGATCTTAAGGTCCTTTCCAACCCTAACTATTCTATGATCCTGTCATTTAGTTCCAAACCCCTGCCATGGGCAGGGATGCCTCACACTAGACCATGTTGCCCAAGGCTCTGTCCAGCCTGGCATATATCATGGCATCTAAAGAACACACAGTATAGTAGCAGTAGAAGCCCACACAAACTACTTGCCCCTGCTTTTCAGTGTCTACAGTTTTTCTGAATTCAGCAGTTTAGACTGTGCTAAGCACTTCCATGTTTGTACTGCAAACTGCAGTATAAATTCTTTAAAATGTACCAACCTTTGCCAAAGGAAAGGAAAGAAGCAGACTGTTTATATAAGAACACAGCCTATCGCCAGAACATCATTTTTAATGTCACGAAACAAAGCCTGGATACAAACTTATTTTTTCCTTCCCTGTGAGGGTGGTGAGACACTGGCTCAGGTTGCCCCAGGAAGTTGTGGCTGCCCCATCCCTGGCAGTGTTTAAGGCCAAGCTGTATGGGTCTTTGAGTACCCTGGTCTACTGGAAGGTGTCTCGGCCCATACCACAGGTGTTGAACTATATGACCTGTAAGTTCCTTTCCAACCCAAATCACTCTATGATTCTATGAAACATGCCATGCTGATCCCCTCCAGGAGACAACCTAAGCACAAACATTTAAAAGTAGCTTCTTACATTTCTAAATAACACTTAAAAGTCACAAACCCTGATCTTATTATATTCGCAGTGAATCTTATTAAGGCTTAATACTGTGGTATACACCTTATATGTAGCTCTACAAACGAGAAAAACATAACATCTATTTTTTTTCAATATACAAGCACGCTGCACACTATATTCACTATTTTGCCCGTGCAGCCCTACAGACGCGGCAGTGATGCCCAGCTAGCTCCCGGCTCAGCGCAGCGAGGCACGGCACCACCCTGAGAGCCTCCACCCAACACAGAGCCAGCCCACCGGTTACCAGCCCCGCTGTAGGTCCGGCTCTACATCCTGCTCCCAGCACCCGAAACCAGCGGCCCAGGGACACGGCGCCCTCACAGGCATCGCCTGAGCTCCGGCAGTCACTAGGCGACTGGTGGCCCCGTCCTCCGGGAGGCGGCGGCGGCACCCCTTCACCCCATCCCATCTTGGCAGCGAGTGCCTGTCAGCTTCCCGGGCCGGGAAGGCCCTGCCCCAGCCGCCCGCGCCGCCGATCGGACAGCACCTCGGTCCCGCGCCCCAGACCGCACCTCGTAGAAGGCCTGCACCATCTCCACTAACACCCACTGCTGCCCCACGCCTGCCGCCGCCATCGCCGCGATTTCCACTTCCGCCTCCTCCGCGCACCGGGCGTCGCCGCTGCCGTGCGCCGGCGTCAGGGGTGCAGAGGCAGGACCATGGCCGCTAGAGAGCGCCCCCTCTGGCGCGGCGGGGCCGGGGCAGGCGGCGGAGAGGCCCGGGAGCGACGGCCCGGGAAAAGGCCGAGGCTGGGGCTGGGGCTGGGGCTGGGCCGGGCACTTCCGCAGCCCTGGCGGCGGCCCGCGGTAATGGGTGGCAGACTGGCACCACAGAGGAGGGTAGAGTGCAACCTTTACGCAAGAGTACCAAGTTCACCACTAAGCTATGTCACTAAGGGGCTCGCTTACACCGGGTTTCAACACTTCCAGGGATGGATTTTCCACCATGTCCCTGGGCAGCCCGTTCAAATACCTGATCAACCTCTCTCCAGTCTAAATTTCCCCTAGAACAGCTTAAGGCCCTTCCTTGTTCTCGTATTGCTTCTCACTTTGGAGAAGAGACCAACCCCCACCTCACTACAACCTCCTTTCAGGTAATTGTCCCCCAGTCTTGTTTGTTGAACATGCTGATGTAATCTTGGCATCACTTTCTCCACACCCATAGGCTCCTTGGGCCTCATGCTGACCCAGGGTAGAACTGCCAAGGGCAGCACCTGTGATTTGGTACCTCTGCTGCCTCTTGTACAGTTGCTTCCCCTGTGCCTGTAACCAGTGACATCATTGCTGTGAGAAAGAGTTGTTCAGATACTTAACCAATGAATTAAAAGGCAAAAGCAAAATCAAAGTGTAGTGGAAATAGTGAGTAAATTCAACAAGAAGAGAAATTACAGCCTTAAGAGTCCTGCCAAAGTGAGCAGTCATAAAAGCAGAGCACTGTTGGGAAGAGAAACCCCATTAAGAGAAAGTGTAAGGGTGAAGACCTTGCACAGATGCACCTGAGTGTGGGGAAGTGACCAAGTCCCTCTGCATTGCACCATGGAACTGCGCCCTTTGGGGCTTCAGTCGCTAGTCTTTACCATGTTTAGAGTAGATAAACCTGGGACAGCAGCTGATTGAACAGATGATAGCAAAAATCTTGAGTGCTGTGGCTACCTACAAGCAATCACTATTGTTTTACAACAGCAGATGGTTAAAATCAGGGAACTTTACTTTCACACTGACTGAAATGCGTAATAGTTAATCTTCTCCCCAAGTTTCTGTACTTCATGACACACTTGTGAAATTTCAGGCTCTACAGAGTAAAAAGAAAAAATGTGGTTTGAGGCTATCTGAAAAGTCAAACCAGAGACAATAAATATCCCCTTTGTTTAAGCTGCATGAAGATTGTTCTGTTCACTGTTAAGTACTTCTGTGGCCATTGCATCATGCAAGAGGAGTCTTGGGCTCTTGGGAGATGGCTACTGCCAGCCTCTAAGAATGTGTCTGGTGTGCATCCCAGTTCCAGATTGTCTCCAGAATAGTGGGCCGTACTAGTTGTCTTGGGCCATAGATTAAATTACACCACTGCTCTCAGCATCAGAATTTAGCTCTCAGTGTATGTGTATGATTGGGAGACTAAGAAACTGATTTTGTGAAACACTTTGTTTCCAGCTTGAAATGCAGTGGAGTTAATAATGTACTAACCAGAAGTTCTTCTGGCAGTGAATTTGAGTTCCTTGCCTTGATTATCATAGGCTGGGTCTCTCATAATAATGAGCGTGCCCCTGTTGTTCAGCAGTTTCATTGTTCCAATACAAGGCTTGCTGCTAATTACTGAAGGATGCTATACTTCTGACAGCAAAAAAGAGGGGGAGGTGAGGGGAGATGTCCTTTGCAATGACAGTTTTTGGCTGGGAAGAAAAAGGAAAGGAGAAACATCCTGAGTCTATCTCTGAAGTTAAAGTCCTGACAAAAGGTTTGGCCATAGTGACTTATGGAAATTCCTGCTCTGAAAGCACAAAATTTTGTTTTCTCCTCATACCCTCCAGTCTCACAGGATTCTTCATTTGCTCTTATTCTGGACCTTCCTCACCAACTCACGTGTGTGCACGTCTACAGGCATATGTTATCACTGGCATTACGGAACCATGGTGGGATGGCTCCTATGACTAGGGTGGTGGAAAGGAAAGCTATAGGCTTTTTCGGAAAGAGCAGGCAGAAGGGGAAGGGTTGTAGCTATTTAAGTCAATGATATGCTAGAGAGTATGGAACTCTGCCTGGGGATGGGTGATGGGCCATCTGAGAGCATGTGGGTTAGGATTAAAGGGAGAACTGTGATGGGGGACATTACTGTGAGGGTCTGCTACAGATAGCTGATCAGGAGGACAGTGTGGATGAAGCCCTCTATAGGCAGATAGGAGCAGCCTCATGCTCTCAGGCTCTTGTCCTCATGGAGGACTTCAACCACACTGGTATCTGTTGGAGGGACAGTACAGCATGGCACAAGCAGTCTGGGAGGTTCCTCATTTGTGTGGAGGACAACTTCCTTTTGCAATTGATGGAGAAGCCCACAAGGGGAGGTGCCATGCTTGAATGTTTGACCTTGTGCTCACCAGCGGGGAGGGGCTGGTGATGCTCCAGGTCAGCCTTGGCTGCAGCGATCACAAGATGGTGGAGTTTGAGATCCTCAGGGCAGTGAGAAGAACGTGCAGCAAGCTCACTGCCCTGGACTTCAAAAAAGCAGACTTGGGCCTCTTCAGGAACCTGCTCAGTAAGGTTCCATGAGATGAAGTCCTAGAGGGAAGGGGGCCCAAGAATGCTGGTTGATATTCAAGGATCACATGCTCCAAGCTCAGGAGTGTTGCATCCTGACCAGAAGGAAATGGGCAGGAAGTCCAGTAGGCCTCCATGGATGGATGAGGAACTGCTGAGAAAACTCAGAAGGAAAAAGAAAGCTTACAGGAGCTGAAAGCAGGGTCAGGCAGCCTGAGAGGAATACAGGGATATTGTCCAGGAGACTAGGCCGCAAGGATGATAAAGGGGGCTGGAGCACCTCCTGTATGAGGACAGGCTGAGAAAGTTGGGGCTGTTCAGCCTGGAGAAGAGAAGGCTGCATGGAGACCTCATAGCAGCCTTCCGGTATCTGAAGAGGGCCTCTAAGGATGCTGAGGAGCGACTTTTCATTAGGGACTGCAATGACAGGACAAGGGGTAATGGATTCAAACTTAAAGAGGGGAAGTTCAGCTTAGATATAAGGAAGAAGTCCTTTACTGTGAGGGTGGTGAGGCACTGGAATGGGTTACCCAAAGGAGTTGTAAATGCTCCATCCATGGTAATGTTCAAGGTCAGGCTGGACAGAGCCTTGGGCAACATGGTCTAGTGTGAGGTGTCCCTTCCCATGGCAGAGGGGTTGGAACTAGATGATCTTAAGGTCCCTTCCAACCCTAACCATTCTATGATTTAGTGTTCTGGGTGGTGAAAGCTTAGCTTGCATTATTGTGTTTGTAGTGTGCCTAGTTGTAACTTGTTGGTTCTGTGGTTATCCTAAAAAAACAATCAAAAAGTAAATAAAGTGTTGAGAATACAATCCTGTACTGGCAAGGAGAATAGCTGGATAGTACCAGTTAGCTTTTTTTAGTTTTGTTATCTTGAAACCTGATGCTAAACCAAAATGATGCTGGCAGCAAGCGCAGAAAATGTCCGAAGTCAGCTGGAAATTTAATACTAATACGTAAAATTGTATTTCAACTCCTGGAAGCAGAAGGATGTTGCAAGAGTACTGTGCAAGTTCCAGGAAGAACTTGAATATCGAGTTCCATAATCTGTGTGATATGCAGAGGCGAAACTGTTCACAAGACAAGCACAGGATAAATTTAGCATTATCTCAAGCCATGCACCACTGCATCTTGGAAACGTGTTTAATCCTAATTCTGTAGTAAATTAGCTCTGAATTAACTTTACCAGCAGAATCGTGTCGTAGATTGCTCCATCCCTGGATACCACTAGTGTTCAAGGCCAGGTTGGGCAGAGCCTTGGGTGACATGGTTTAGTGTGAGGTGTCCCTGCCCACGGCAGGGGAGTTGGAACTAGATGATCTTAAGGTCCTTTCCAACCCTAACTATTCTGTGATTCTGTGATTCTATGATCTGCCTGGAAAACACCTGGAAATTGCAACCTTTAACACAAGCTTTGTGTAAGAGTAAGGGTACCTACTGGTCAGAGGAGCAGTGCATTCTAGCTATTCCAAACTGTATCATGGCACCCTGAACACCTGTTGTGCCAAAGTGGTATGAGGTTGAAATGACATAATTTTACTGGCATACAGTTGGACTGAATTTGCCCTCAACTTTTTGGAGTCAATGACAGTTGTAACTGTGTATGACTGGCCAGGGTCCTGTTTTTAAAGCATATTCAGCCAATGGTGGACCTTTGGAACAAAAAGCTAACTTAGCACAGAGATGGATGTAGGCACAGCAGTCTATCTCCTGCTTACACTTCTTTTCAGTCCTATTCCCCAGGTGGGCTTGGCAGCATTGGGCTAAGCACCAAAATTTCCAATACACGACAGAACTGTCTTAAAATGGAATTGGCAACAGATAGCCCCAGTTCTGTGATGACTTAGGAAAACTTGACATAGTTGCAATTGCATGCCTCAAAAAAAAGGATCCATTAAAAAAATAAATGAGCATGAAGCTGCCTATTTAATGCTGTGGGGGTACCAGTATGCTTTGAGTTCTAGGTGGAGGTGAAAATTTGGTTGTTTTAGCCAGATATTGGAATCTTTTGAAGTAAGATAATTCATTCTGTTTGTTGAAAATGGCACAATGTGCATTGCAAATTTCATTTGTCTGCAAAGAATAGGCAGATGATTAGGCAATTACACAGTCATGATGTTACAGGCAGGTGTCTACATCCTACTTCAGTTTCACAAGAGATCTTTAGCAGATCCTGTGAACGATTGTGTCAGTATCTGAGATAAGCTCTTCCCTGCACTGGACTGTGACTAGAAGTGCTCACCAAAATTTCTGATTTAACATGTGATCCAGATGAAGTGAACCTTGTGAAAGCTGCTTTTTTAAGATTAAAATGACAATTTTATTTTCTTAATACACAGAAATACAATAGCTATCTGTCTTCTGGCACCAGCTTCAATGAATTTGCTTTGGATCAAGTATCACAAACCCAGTTCCCTGTATTAAATTTGAATGCATGTTTAATCCATTCAGGTAACAGATCATATTTAAAGATTAAGGAGAGATTATTTTCCTCATTCTTCTACAGTTAATTGTCAGTAAATCTTTCTAATGAAAGGTAGAAAAGAACTGTTGAACTTTTTCAGGCCTGCAGAAAAAGAACATAGAACTCAGATCACAACTGGGATAAAGTTGTGCTCTGTGCAGTGGTTGTTTTTGTTGGCCTAAGGAAAAATGGAATGACAGCAGATAGTTGCAGATTTTGGGGAAATCATCTCTTGATCATACTTCTACTGTGGTGCATGTGACTTAGTTTCTGGTAGCTTCTTACATCTGTGTAACACCGCAATGCATAAAAGCATTGTAGCATGCATGCTGTCTTAGCATTCTAAGGCTGAAAGTTTATTTCAAGTTTTAAGACAGCTGTAAATCTTCAGAAACCAATTCCAGGAGCTTTGAGATCAGTTTGAGCTGTCTATAAGAACATAATCTTTGTTTTTCCTCTTTAATGACTGGGTTTCTTCACTAAGGTCTGCAGAATATTCAGTGTTCTCAGAAATTCTATTGTGCTGGCTGTAGCAAGCATTGATTACTAATGCATTCTTTGACTTTGTGACACCTTCTACGGATGCTGGTGGGGCTTTTCCTGGTTTTTTCTTCAGTTTAGCTCCATTGCTGTTCATGGGGTTCTCCATTTTAATGGTAAGTGTAGTCTGCAGCATGTGGTTGTGAAACTTACCAGCACACTTGAGTTTAGAAACAAGAGACTTCAGATGGTGTTGTCAGAGGCAAGTTTGAAAAGTTCTGGTAACTTCAGCATTTTAATACATGGTTTTCAGCATGGAGCTTGCTCCCTTTAAAGTATATTTGAAAAATTGAATGTAAAAGAAGCAACTAAATTTCATCCAGAAAAGCGCAAAGTAGTCCTTTGCCAACTCATCATTCTTGCTGATCTACTGAGGCACAGAAAGGCACCAAATTGTTTACAGATCCATGTTACACATACCAGAACACAAGTTGAAATTCCTTGTGGTTATAGGTGAAAGGTGCGCATGTGTTGGCCAAGCTAGTCAAGCCTGGCGGGCCACACCTTGCATATGTTTGCTACTCAGAAAGTTGCAACATAACTGCTACAAATTTAGAACAGATGTGGCTTAAAACATTTTTTAATTGATAAAGCAATGCTCTTTCAAGCTCTGAAATTCTTACCTGGCTCTTAAACTGTATGATTTTACCTAAGTAAGGCCTGAGTAAAAACATGGTTCCTTATTCAACTGTGTTTCATAGCAAACTAGTTAAATACCAACTATCTTCTCCATTATTAAGCATCCATAGTCGCACCAGTTGTTTCACAAAACTAAGTAACTGCAAGCAGTTAACATGTAAAAGATAAAATAAATGGGATAAAATAATAATGCCAGGATATATAGTGACTGAGAACCCCTCCACACACTTTTCTTACACAAAGTATTTGTTTAAATGTACCTGTCAGAGGGACCTGTAGGATTTAACAGGGAATTGAGACAACAACAGAACCCTTGTCAATGGGTGAATATTGGTGGCTTTTCAACACAGATTCTGATCCTTCTGAGACCTCTGAAAATCTAAGTGAAAGTCTGCTGCAATCAAAGTAATGTGCAAGTTGGGTTTTGAGGATTTTCAGAATTTCTCAGTGCATCATGAAACACTTACTGGTTTTGTAGCTTTGCTTCTGTAAGACCTTTGCACAGTAGGACAAGTCTGCTGCACATGTTTACGTCAGCTGCTGAAGCTAGCTCTCAGTTTCAAGTGAAAAAAACTGGCACAACTTAGCTTATGCTCCATCTGAATATTCTGCTAATTACCCCTGATTATCCTGATAGTGTTTTTCCCTCCTCTTGAAGGAAATGGCTGCAATTTTGCTGCTATAATGATAGGCTATTCTAAATATAAATTCCCATTTTTACCATTATTTCACTTTAGAATTCATATTGAAAGTAGGACAGACGATGTCTTAAAAAGTCCTCTGAGAAGTGCAGTGGACTAGAACTTGCCTAGCTTGTGCCATTTTGGCTTGGAAAACAAGCAAGCCAGTTTTTAGTTGCAATTTCTTCTTTGTGATTTTTATTTCTGTACTGCTGGGTTATATTCTGACTGATTATTTTAAACCATGGCACTAGTCTTAATTGATGTGTAAGATGATAAAGAGCTTGAAATCAGTTGGACTTTGCTTGAACATAGTAACACAATGAAACAACTCTCCAAAGATTCTGGTTTATTTTCCCATGAAACAGGAAAGGACAAGCATGTTGACTTCCTAGGCAGTTATCAAATAGAGGAGAATGTGAGATGAGAGCTTACTTTCGCTGACAAGTATGAATAACAGAGACCACTGATTGATGCAAATGCAAATACTTGATTCTTTAGGGGAGTGGGTGAAATCTGGAGAAAAGTCTCATAAATGCTTCATTCTTGAAAAAGAAACTTTTTGCTACATTTCTGTTCGAAGAAGCTGATTATCAGCTCTAATGGTTCATGTCAAAACCAGGAAATAATCCAATCTCTTTCTGTCCTGGTAGGTTTGCTGTGTTTTTCAGTTGTAACACATTTAATTTTTGTCAAAAGGAAAAAAACCCAAAACATTAAGAACATTTAGACCTACCTCTAAGCAAATCTTGGTTCCTTTGTATCTGGGAGGTAAAAAGTCTTGGTCTGATTCTTTGGGTCATATCTGTACTTCTATGGAAAGAAAAGGAAACCATTAGGTAGATTCTGCAGCAGTTCTACTTCAGTAGTTCCTAGGATTTCTGTGTTCAGTTTTGTGATGCTGTTAAGGTTACCCATGTTTTCTTCAGCTCCAAGCACAGCTGGTGACATGCAAATCATATATTGTTAAATTGCCCAACAATCTCATCATGAAATTGATGGCTTGTGCAATGAAAGTTTTTACAGTCAATTCATATTTCCAGGCTTTTTTTGTGTATGTATCTCATCAGGAAGTAAGTGAGACAATAAGAATTTGGAGTTGTGGTACCAGCATTCCCAGACACATTTCATTATTCCATATGGAGAAACAAATGTGTAAAAAACATTTGCAAAATTACAGTACATTTTCCAAGTGATTTTTCTGTTAAAAATATATCCAAAATTGGACATATGTGGCTAGCTACAGAAACAAGGCCTTTTTTCCCCCCTTTAACCACAGTTGTATTGCCTCATAGAGAAACTTGTGCAAAGCTTCTGTACCAGATTGTTGGCCCTAAGACTACAGAAGTCTTAACTATTGCGGGGTTTGAAAAGAGATCATTGTGGGTTAGATCTTGAGACCCCACCACCAAAGAAATTCTTGATGAGTGGTGTCATTTGTGTAACTCCACTGAAGTAGCTCTATACAGATAACAGTGGCTGTCTTGCTGTAAATGATTCAAGAGGATTACTCCTGTTCCCATTAGCTTAGAGAAGCTGTAATGTTCTAGTATCTAAAGCTGTGAACTTATGCTTACTTAAGGTTGTGCACACTCAGAAATTAATTCTGCTACCTTCAGAAATATAAGGTCAAGTACAAGTTATCAAATAAAAAAACTTCCAATTATTTTACTTGCTTTCTGATATTGATCTCTAACCTGCCAAAACCAGGCTCTGAAAATAGGTATTTAGGTGCCCGGTTACATAAAACAGATTCTGTGTTAGAGAGGAAATACATTTAAGTCTCAGACAAGAAAGCTTAGTGGAGCATATTTATGGACCGCCTAATGATTTTTGTGTTAAACTGGCAAATTTAACTAAGAATAATCATCCTAATTTTCTTTGCTTGAAAGTGTAAAGTAAAAAATTGAATTAAGATTCACAAAATTTTGATATTTTCTCTTGATCTTTCAGTCTTGAATTTAAAAAAACACAGAAGCAACATATTTTACATATTCCTAGACCTTTGTGGAAAAAACTGAAGTGAAAAAAGTCTGCTGTTCAGCAGATGTTAATGTAATTTTGCAGTTGCTAGCCTTTTTACAAATGCGAGGTGATGGGCACAAGGGGACATCTGCCAGCAAGAGGCAATACACTGAAGCCACTTCACACTGCAGTTCATGCAATAGTGTTGTAGGAAAGTAAAAATAACAGAGACTACTATGCTTACCTTACACATTTATGCCAGACTCCAGGAAAGATCTGAGGATTTCTCTGTGTGTGTGTGTTAGGAAACGGCAGCAAGAAGGCCAGATGGGATAGCTGGAAAATACTTTTTTTAATTCTTGATTTGTTCGCCTCAGAGCTGTAGGAAAGGCTTGCCCACCCAGATGCTTCAGCAGCTGTTTGAAGGGGCGGTTATGTTGCAGCCTCTAAAAATCGTGAAAGCCCTTTCATCCAGCAAAACAAAGTGCTAGGCCAGCCCTAAATGGCTCCTACAGGAAACAGTTGCGTGCTGCAAATAAACAGCAGGACCAGGAAGTTGTCCATTTGGGTCTGATGTGGAGGTGGTCTCATTGCAACTAAATTATTTTTAACAGCTGTGCAACTTGCGTAGGATTGGTTAGTAGTCTTGAGCCGGGCCTTAGCGAATGTATCAATGGGTAGAAGGCAACAGTAATACTGACAAACTTTTCTTAAGTCTATTCCGTGGTATTTCCTTGGAAAAACAACGCATTATTCATTCTTAGCACCACTTCTTTTTGTAGTTACATTAGTGATATAGCTTTAGGATGACAAAGTTATGTTAGTTTTTCATTTCAAAAATCTGTACTGCGGTGTTGATCATTAGTCAGTTGATGAAACTTCTTTTAGACATATATTTATCTTTTTTTATGGTGTTTGCTCTTTGGGAGGTCTAATAGGTTAAATAAAATAACCACACGGATCAGAAAAAATGTGTAAATGGTACCAGTGCTCTGACCGATATGGGTTGGCTCTGTTTGGTTTTGGCTTTTTGTTGTTTGTTTGTTTGTTTAAAAAAAAAAAAAAAAAAAAAAGAGCACATCAAAACCCACAGAACACAAAACAGTGTAGGAGAAGGTACAGGACACCACACAGGCCCGCATCGCTAGATGTTGCTCTTGCTAGATGACAGCTCTGATTAAGTATGTTTCCTCTGTAAGTAAGTTCAGTTGAACAAAGTTGCAGATACCACACAATTAGGCTACCGCAAACACTGTACATTGATCTTAACCTTATTACTTCTCAGAAATTGAACATGACACTGCTTGGTGCGGTGTCACCAAGTGTTTGTAATACTGAGGTAATTGTGTCTTTGGATTTCCACATGAAACTCAGAGCACTGGGGTTTGATCTCTGACGCGCCTATGGGTGGGGATAAGGCAATCTCCCACCCACAGCGTAATACTGCAGTTATGCTCAGGAGGCTTTTGAGGTGTGTTTTGCCGCCCACAAAGGGAACATTGCTGACTCGGCAATGTTTGTCAGGCTGAGTCTGAATAAATTTCCCTTTTTGTGGTCCAAAGCTTTGATAAGTTAATTTTCCACACCTGCTACAAAGCAAAACAAAACAAAATAATAAAAAAAAACCCTAACCCCCAAACCCAAACCAACCAAACAACAAAAGCAAATCCTCTTGAAAACAGAACTCTTCATGGCATGTTTCCTCCCTGGGGGAAGGATGAGAGTGCAAACAACGTATGGCAGATGTGAGCCATGCTGGTTTAAGTGATAGCAGGACCTTAGACACTGTGAGGATAGGTGCTGAGTGAGAACACACAAGCAATAGAAAGGTGGTCCCTTCCAGGTGATTTCTGAGAGGGGTTGCAAGGTGCTGAAATGGAAAGGCACACTGATGTTGCAGACGGCCTTTATGCTGAGGCTGTAGGGAAATAGGCTGTTGAAGGGAGAGCTTAATGTGTGAAGAATAATTCATTCATTGCCTGTTTTAGTTTTATTGTATTCAAGTCGTAGGACTTGGCTCACAAACACTTCTTAGCTTTTTAATGCATTTAAATTTCATATAAACTGAAGATTTTTCTTGGGATTTATTGCTGGTTTTTTGGAGGGGGGAGGAGCAGTAGAGTTGTGATGTTTTTCCTTCTAGCACTATTGATCCACATTCAAGTTAAGGAATTAGTTAAAAATTTATTTGGGTGAGGAATAGCGGGGGAAAAAATTGCAGTTGCCAAATTTAAGTCCTGGTAATGAGTGGGGATCAGCATGAAAATTAAGCTGTCATCTAAATCCAGGCTCAGTTTTTGTGTCAAAACAGTTTTGTATTCTTATGAAAGATACTTTATATTTTCATATTAAGATGATAAACATTTAAAAAATAAAAGAACTGAGGAAAGACAAGCCAGAAAGAATTAAATACTGACAGCATTTCACTGGAAAAATATCATTCCTGTATCTGACATGCTGCCCTACATTCTTTCTGTGGCTAGTAATTGATTCCTGACTGTCCTGCTGTGAGGCATGTTATCTTAACCACAAGGCCTTCCGTTCCTCCTGCAGTCTTCATTTTTTTCTGCTTTTTGATGATCACGCATCACCCTCCCAAGTTTAATACAAATGTCTTATGACAGTTTACTCCTAAGATAAAAGCTCAGTTTGCATATATATAACATCCAGCACACTAATTACTTTTCTGTTTGACCGGCAGATCATTAGCCAAGGATGCTTTGAGCAATTTCTGCAGTTAGTCATGAGCTGAGCAACACTGCTTTGCCTCTATTTTTATAAGTCTTTTAGAAATGGTGCAAGTAAGTCTGATGCAATGCTTCCTAAAAGCATGAGGTTGTATCAGTAATGATTTCATAGTTATTGGAAACTACAGCTGTGAAGGAGTGACTTAATAGTGTGTTAACTTTGGACTGGTTTAGCTAGGGCCAGTCTTTTATGGTTATATAGATCTTTTATGGTTATATGAGTGCTTTTAAAAAATATCGTGCAAAAGGAACAATGTAAAGTAGTAATAGCCCACTATCAGCATGTGTGAGTAGATGGAACAACGCTTGCTTAAAAAAAGTGATGTTGTGTTATTTGGAATTGAGCTATATAGTCGCCTTATGAAAGCAAAGTATGAGATTTCCTTGTACACTTACCACATCTGTATATACAAATCAGCTGGGGAACAGCAGGTGCACCTGTTTGCTTATCACCCTAACTGTCCTGAGTAGTCCAATTGGAAAATCCAGGTAAGTTATCTGAACTGTTTGTTTCGTAGTATTGACTCCATAGGAAATAATATTTTTTTTTCCTAAAAAACTTGTGTTTTCAAATTTAACATCAGTCTTGATGTAAATATTTCTGGATTTAAGTTGAATTAAGTGGAAATGGTATCCCTTGACATTGTAGCATAATTTGAGCCAAGCTAAGTTTGAATTTAGTATTGCATATATTTTTTTTTCATGCTGTAGGGTAATACTCTGAGTAGAAATACTAATAGAAGCTTCTGAAGTGCTCATCTGAGATATGTCTGGGACAGAGCAACAAGGTATCCTGTTCTTACAGAGCTGGAGGTCTTGCTTCACCAGGCACTCCCATAACAACTTTTTTTTTCTGCAAAGAAAACAAAATATTTGTCTCCTTCACACAGAACTTTGATTGAGTTTTTACAGCAACCTGGCTATTACAGGAGTCTGCAAGTACTGCGAAATGCAAGAAGCTTTATACAAACACAGAACAACCTTGTTGCCCTCTCTAAATGCCGCAGCAGATCATCCTCTGCACTGTGCCAGCATAGAACATTTTTGCGAGTTAGGCAGCTGCTGCACTGTGAAGGCTTCCCTTATGCAAACCAGTCTGCTTGTCTCCCACACTCTTTTAATTATGTTCAGCCCCTTAGATTGCTAGCAATTTGGGGTAAGGATCAGCTGGGTTTTAGATAGGGCTGTTGCCTAGTTACAGTATAAGAAGAGCCAATGCACAATGAGGAATTACTGTGCACTACTGCAGTTCAAAAACATTGCAGGGGGAAAATGCTAAAGAATTAGCTATTTATAGATGCTCTTGTCTGACAAGTGCACAGGTTATGCAGCTGTGTGCATTTGCACATCCAAGTGAACTTCTGTCTTGAAAATCCAGAGTTGGGACTTCAACTGATAAAAACCTCCACTGTAGTGGAGAGGGCCTCTTCATTAGGAACTGTAATGATAGAACAAGGGGTAACGGGTTCAAACTTAAACAGGGGAAGTTTAGATTGAATATAAGGAGGAAGTTCTTCACTGTGAGGGTGGTGAGACACTGGAATGGGTTGCCCAAGGAGGTTGTGAATGCTCCATTCCTGGCGCTGTTCAAGGCTAGGTTGGACGGAGCCTTGGGTGGCATGGTTCAGTGTGAGGTGTTCGTGCCTGTGGCAGGGGGGTTGGAAACAGATGATCCTAAGATCCTTTCCAACCCTGACTATTCTGTGATTCTATGATCTTCTCAGGTTTGAAGGCTGGCAGTTAAGAAAGTCAGTGTACTCTTGAAGTAGGACCTGTTTTTCATGAAGCATAACCTCATTTTGCGTGTTAATCCACTCTTTTTCCACTTTTCTTAATCTTTCTTTTACAGAATTCCACCAAATATAGAATCATAGCATAGTTAGGGCTGGAAAAGACCTTAAGATCCTCTTGTTCCAACCCCCCTGCCATAGGCAGGGATACCTCCCAGTAAACCATGCCACCCAAGGCTCTGTCCAACCTGGCCTTGAACGCCGCCAGGAATGGAGCATTCACAGCCTCCTTGGGCAACCCATTCCAGTGTCTCACCACCCTCACAGTGAAGAATTTCCTCCTTATATTCAATCTAAACTTCCCCTGTTTAAGTCTGAACCTGCTACCCCTTGGTCCTATCACTACAGTCTCTGATGAAGAGTCCCTCCCCAGCACCCTTATAGGCCCCCTTCAGATACTGGAAGGCTGCATATCATATAAATGCATTGGCATAAGGAGAACTCAAAATATTTCTTAAGTCACTTAGATCCTCTTAAGTCTTCATAAAACTCATTTTTATCCTGGCAATGTATTTGTAAATATCAGGTATGTTGGGGGCTATAGCAGAACTGGTCATCACACTCCTTGCTGTGCCCTTGGTTGAGAATGCACATGTAGGTGCTGCTGAACTTTTGCATGTTCAAATAGCTAGTTTCAGTTAACTTTTACTTCCTGGGCTGGAAACTGTCAGTTCATGCCTCAACCCATGTATGTCTTTCAGCCAAGTACTGACACAGGGGACTAATGGCCAATTTAGCTATTCTCTGTAGTTTAATCTACTAATGTTCATAGGCGAACACCCACTTATGTGTGAATTACTGAAATGAAGAATGAATCAGCTAAAAGGCTAGAATAAGTTGTGCTATTCAGCCTAATCTAAACACAGTCATGATTTCAGGAGCTAAAAATGTGGTTTACAAGTCTCCAAAGTGAAATGAATAGACTTTAAATTCAATTGTGCAATATTTCTTCCCAGTCTTTCTTGAAGTCTCTTTTGAAAAGTTATGCAAGGAAAGATGTAACAGGGAAATGATTAGAATGATCTAATGACATTGCTATTTCTTATTTCTATGGTTAGCTTCCTAGCTTAAAGGGAAAGAAATATTACTGACAAGTAATAACATGCATGTGCATAAAGAGTTGACATCCCAGTCTTGCAAGCTTTCAAGCTTGCTGGTTCAAACTTGATAAAACCCTGCACAGTTCACACCAGCAGTAAATAGGTTTTTTTTTTCTGTTAGATTTCTTTTCATGATTACTCAGCCTACCTCAAATATATTTTAAGTCCATGTTACAAAACATTGATCTGGTACTGCCAGAGAAATTATCAGTAGAATTATCACTAGAATTATCAGATCTAAACAGAGTTACATGCTCTTAGCTTCAGTCACTCAAATTTTTATTTAATTAATTAAGGTTTTTTTTTTTTTTTCTTATTACCTACACTTGCAAAAGAACAATGAATTTGCTTCATAACATCAGCATTTTTCTGTAAAATTGATGTGGTAAGTTTTTGCCGCTAGAGAGCAGATTTGCGCTCTAAAGCGTAGTGTATCCTCACCAGAGATGTCAAAGGGCTGGAAATAGCATCCTGTAAATAAAACTTTCCAATAAAATCACCTTGTAATATGCCTGTATAACTGTCTCATATGGTCTTCAGACTCTTCCCTGATTATTATAAATTGTTTCTTTCAGAAACAGTGATGATTAAAAATTACCTGTGTTTGAGGACCTCAGCAGAACTCTGCAGCTTTCTTCAAGTTAACCTGAAATTCAGGAAAGAGCAGAACATTCATTCATTCTGTTTTAAATATACTACCCTGGTAGACGTCATATGAACTAATGGAAAATTACCAGCTCAAATTACTTTATGCCTCATTTCTAAATGTTTCACTCGCTTAAATCAACCTTGCTTTACTTGGACATTCCATCAACCTGTATTTAGAAGTAACCTGGAAACACCTCTTGGCTATTGAGGTACTGCAAAGTATGTATGGAGGGAGGGAGAGGTTTCATATTACAGTTTCAAGCTTTTTGACTATCTAAAAGGAACAAAGACTTTGCAAAGCCAGAAAAGGGAAGCTCAGAAACCTTGTTTGTTGTCCAAATACACCACAAAATTGTGGTATAAGCCAAAGTCCATTAAAATCAATAGTTGTGCAAATTAGACCAGTTGATTAGAATAGACCAGATTTTACTGTGGGGCAAATATTTTTACACCTATTTCATCCCTTAATGCAATAAGACAGTTAATGGATATCAAAAATAGCATTAGAAACTTCAAGGTATTTTTCTTGCTTTGGTGGTACACCATGGGGAAAAAGTAAAAAGGTGTTGCTGAAAAGGACACAGACAGACATGATCAATGTAACAACCAAGTTTCATAGGTCAATATTGATGTATCCCTTTATTATTCTATACAGGCAATACATATTCTTCATGTGCAGTTTGTAAACTGGGTTAGGAGCAGTCCTTGAATATCCTGTGATCACGCACAACAGACTGCTTGAGGGATTTCTGCAGTGAAGTGTTCTATTCAAGTTTCTTCTTTATGTTCCATCAACACAAATGCACATACTTTCGATAAAAGCAATGTTATAGCGCTGAAGATTTGAAAAATATCTGTATCACAGGCAGAGAATGTTTTAAATCCCCATGATCTCAATTAGCATTGCCTTATAGATTCTAAGTACACAGACAGCATAACCCATATTTCAGTTGTGCAGCTGTTTGTGAGATGTGGCTTGAATAGTTAGAGCCACAAACATTTCAAGTTAAATTTTAATCATTCAGAGCTATGTGGCAGATAAATTCTATGAAGGGATTGAGAGAAACATTTGTTTCACTTAATCTTATTAAACTAAAAAAAAAAAATGGGTGAATATATTCTTCCACATTCTCACCTGTATGTTTTGGCTGAAGCTACTATAGGAAATGAAATTAAATTGAGATGTGTGAGCCTTGACTAGGAAAAAGAATTCAAATATATGTCCTTGCAAAAATCCAACCACAAAAGGTTATGTAACTCATATATTCTAACATGTATTTTATATATTAATCCGTATATGGATGTGCTGCACTACATCCATATTCGAAACCATACCCTCTCTATTCTTGCCTTTGGGATATCCACTTGCTACTGGAGAACAAGATGCCTGAGAACAAAAGGCATATCTCTCTACTGCCCAGTAAGATAGAGCTTGTTGACTGCTGTACAAGAAATAGCGATTATATCAACACTGTTAAAATATCATGGCTTACATGATATCCTAATAGTATTTTAAGTGGAGTTGGAGGTTACCATGTGTAACAGTGCAGACTGGTGAGATGCAGTTCACTTTATCAATTCAGAAAGGAGGCAAGAAAGAATCATCGGGTATGGTTCTGTCTCGTTATGTGAGGTGCAATGAGATAATGTTACCTTTTTTTTTTTGAGGCTGCTAGAAGTCAAAATATATCTTCTGTCATTTGATAAAGCAATGTCAATCTAGACTAATGGACTTAGATATTCATGTTTGCAACTTATTTAAAGGTAAATTGTTACGCAAAGTGATGCTATGTACTGAGATGCAGTGGTTCATGGCAAGTGAACCAGCATGTGCAGTAAATTGTGAAGTAAGCTGGAGTTCTTACTGCTCTTCCTTCTACTCCATTTGCCACTTCTGTCTGTCCTTCTTAGTTCATTTTTCACCCTGAGATTAGCTTAGAATGGAAATCTGAGCACAGAAAACCACAGGTTTTGGAAAAAACAGTCTTTAACTAGTCAGAAGCTTCTACTCATTACAGAAAGTGTGATTTCTTCCTGTAGTGCCACCAGTTGCTATTCCAGAATTATCTTTGAGATTTAGGGAAAAAATAGTACAGGCTATTTTAAACTTTTAAGTGTTAATCAAGAGCTATCATCCAGTGACCTAGTTCCAGCTGAGAAAAATCTTGAAGAATTTCTGATTTTTTCTAATATCCCTGCTTTTTCTATGTGCAGAACATTTCTAGGAATATGTCAGCATTGACTTTGTGCTTCTGTCTTAGGACATGTGGTTAGGACACACACTTGGGACACAGTGTGAAACAGTACATTGTGAGACTCTTGATAACAGAAATTAAAAATTGTAACCCTGGATTTCTTCATGGAACAGTAGTCTTCAGGAGTATCTTCAAACAGTAACTAATACTAAGATAATCAACCAAGACATCTTGAAACATTCCTACTGTTAAAATGTCAAATTACAGAGATACTCTGGCAATGCAATATATTAACTAGGGAAAATGTGTTGGAGATGATAAAATTTAATCAGAATTTATAGACTTTAGTTGATAAGATTTATGCAGATTCTTTGGGTTGGTCAAAGATTGTCACCTGCTTTTATTTTTTAAACCAGGGAGGATTCCAGTAGGAATTTAAGTAAGGATGCTAGCCTTTTTTGCTGGCCCTTCTTTGAAGGCCTTAATTCCACAAGCATAGAGAATGTTGGTATGCATATTAATATAGTGCAATATTTTGATACAGCACTGATGATGGTGGGGTTTTTTAACCTTATGTTGCTGTTAGATAGAAATTATGTTGTGTATGTTATAGTGCTTTTAATTGCTGTGCAGCAATTAACACATTAGCCTTGAACTCAGGAGACTAAGGCTTGATTCTCAGCAGAGCTACATACTTCTGAGTGTCTCAGTCTCATTTCCCTCTCAGAGAAATGCAGATAATTTTACGTCTCCGGGGAGATGCATCATATGACTTGGAAGAATTCACATGCTAAAGAAGCAGCACAGATATTTAACATTGACCACACAATATTTAAATTGCTGCTATTTGAAGAGCTAGCAGAGGAAAGATTATTATTCTGTTTTTACATCATAGATGTTTAAGTACGTTGAAATATACCCCTTTTTTATTAAGGGTGAGAAGAAAAATCCCCACAGATGACAGATTTTCTACAAATTTTCTTGTATTCATAGCATACAAAAAGAAAGTTGTAGTTTTCTTTATCTGACATACCAGTATATTTTTGCAGTGTTTTTTCCAAGATTAACAGCAGGCTTGCTAGGCAATATTTCTAAAATATTTCCATCCGGGATAGTTTCAAATAAGTAGTGTTATCTGTCATTACCAACAGTCATATTCTTAGCCCACTTCCATTCACTTCACCATTTACTTGTTTATGTGAACTTAAATGAGACACGTTTTTTGCTGAAAACAGAATCTAGTCTGTTGTTTTGTCCTGTATCTTAAACTATTGCATAGTGTTGAAGTTATTTGGTACTTCATGTAGAGCTAATGAACTTATCAGGTATCTTTTTCCTTTGAACCTAGTAGAAGATTTATTTTTAAACCAGTGAGATATTTAAAAAGCACTGTGAACTTCCCTTCAAGCAGTTCCAGTCTAATTTGTCTATAGACAAATTTGTCTATAGAACCTCTCTGTTCTTTTTATCACTTGTTAAACACACATGATTTGCAATATTTAGTATTGTGTAATGGTGCTTCTGAAAAAATGCACAAAATTTTTAAAAGTAGTAAAAGAATGCATGAAATAAAAACCCTTCTGCCTACTGCTGCTCACTCACAACATCAGAAGTTGAAAAGTATTTTTTCCTTCTTCTAGACACCTCCCTTACCTCTACATGTCTCAGGGCCAATTCTGCTTTGCCTTACCTGGGTCTCCTGATCCAGAAGAGACCTCGGAGGAAGGGCAATCCCCTACATAATTCAGTGACAAAAAAGTCATGATAAACTTGTGCTTAGGCCTTGAAGGTTAAAAAAAAAAAAGAAAGAAAAAAATCAAAAAAGTGTTATTGTCCTTTACTAATGAAATGGTTTATACTTATGCGGTGTAAATAATTCATGATTATGTTTCATTTACACAAACCTGGGAAAAAGAAGAGAAATCCTTATTCCCTTAGAATTGAGCACACTTGAACCAGAGAGTTGAAGTTTTAAGATTTTTTTTTTTGAGAATCTGTGGCTATATGTTTTAGCTATTTATTGCATTTAAAATAAGACTTAAATACAATTAGTATTAAAATCCAGAGCCTACTCCATCTGAATGCTGTGTAAGTGAAAAGGTAACCTCGCTTGGATGCTTTCACAGTCAAGTGGTTTAAAATTAGAACATACATTCAAGAAATGCACCAGTCCCAATGGCTCAGGTGGTGTGTTGAAGTGAACCTGGTGTGGCACACTTGCTCTGAGATTTTTTAATGGTTTATGGCAAACCAGAGTGAGCCCTGCTGAATGCAGGGGTGTCTTCTACCATGGTGATAGTGAGGTTCACCCCCCTTAGAACTTCATAACTGTAAAAAACCCACATCTTCCTAGTCTTATTTACCTCCTGCGGTAAGAACAGACAGTGAATGCATGAAGCCAAGAGCAGCAACAAACCCTGAAGTGTACACCAAACCAGGACATACATTGTGGCCATCAGTGTGAAAGATGATTGAAAGGCTGAGGGAGTTGGGGCTGTTCAGCCTGGAGAAGACTCTGGGAAGACTTTATTGTGGCCTTTCACTACTTTAAAGGGTTCTATAAGAAAGATGGAGAGAAACTTTTTAGCAGGGCCTGCTACAATAGGAAAAGGGTAATAATTTTAAACTAAAAGAGGGAGATTCAGGCTGGATGTGAGGGGAAGATTCTTTAAAATGGGGATGGTAAAATACTGGAACAGGTTGCCAAAGAGGTGGTTCATGCCCCATCCATGAAGACATTCAAGGCCAGGCTGGATGTGGTTCTGGGCAACTTGATCTTGTTGAAGACGTCTTTGCTTATTGCAGGGGAGTTGAACTAGACGGCTTTTGAAGGTCCCTTCCAACCTAAACTATTCTGTGATTCTATGATTATGTGAGTCTGCCAACTCAATAGCAGTGAAACTGCTATAGGTTGCTGGTGCTGCTTGCCCTCAATAGAATGGGGTGCTAGTGAAAACTGTCATCAAGAAATAAGAGATTCAGGACCAGATCCATCTCTATAGTTCCTGGAAGGTCAAAATAACTAGGACAAGTGAATAGAGAGCCCTCTTTCACCTTGTCTGGTACTGCCATTAAGCAAGGAGAAAAAAAGTTTTCTTACCAAAAGAAAGCACAAGGAGGATCATGACTCTAATCTAATAATGATTGTGAGAAGCCTGCATAACGGTTACTGTTTCCAGGCTCTGGTTTTGGTTGTTTTGGGTTTTGGTGGTTTTTTCTTGTTGTGGTTTAAGCTTAATCGTAAATTAGACAAAGCATGTAGCCTGCTTGTTTTCCCCCCACAACCTGTCCTTCCCCCCACCCCCCCCAGTCCCG
>WYDI02034386.1:20946-31226 GCA_009867235.2 Psittacus erithacus
CTCTGGGTACCCTGTGCCAGTGCCTCAGCACCCTCACAGGGAAGAGCTTCTGCCTAAGAGCTCATCTCAGTCTCCCCCCTCTGTCAGCATGCCCATGAACATGACAGACGTAGTCCCTCTAGAAGCAGTGGTTTACACAGACACTTCTCACAACAGCATCTATCTTCCAAGACGACGTCCATCTGCTACATACAGGTTATGCACTGTCACTAGCAGATCCATAGAGAACCACTACTCACAATTTTCATTCTGCAGGTCCAAATATTCAGGTGACTATTGGAATGCGGATGGGGAGACAGAACTAATCATAGCCTGCACGGGACAGCATTGTACAGATTCAAAATACAATGTGACAATAGATCCATTACAGAAGCAGACTGACCCCAAAATGCCTACAACGTTAACAGAGCAAGACAAGCCTGAATTACTCTTTAGAAACTCTTCTGAGAACGTACCACTTTGCATTCAATCGGCATGTCGTCATAACCTCAGGATACCTCCTATAATTAGGTGCTTTTATAATCAGGATGCAGCTAAGCATTTGCATTCCAGTTCTGTTTATCACATTAGAGGTATGGTACAGTGAGTGCTCTAAGTGGGAAAGGAAGGAATGCAAGTACAAAGAAACAAGCTACACTGACACAAAGTCATTATTTCATATGCTGATGTTTGCATGACCTGCTGCTTGCTGAACTCATCCTTCCACTCTTAACAGCAGTGAGGATCTGCTTAGCTTCAGATACTGGCAGGTACATGAGCTTTTTGTTCCTCCTTTTTTTACTCTCAAGCACAGATACTTTGATTTTTACTATTGTATAGACAAAATAAATGAACCGAGAACACAATGCTAGAAACTTTTCTGTTTGAGACACTTGTGTACAAAACCCTGAGCAGACTTTGCCTTTGCAGTGTCTGTGACACCCAGGAGAGGCTAAAGGAACAGTAGCATTCTCAAGGAACAGCACAGGCCAGAGACCACAGCTACAAACTGGAAAACAAGAGAAGAAAAGCCAGTTTTGGTCAAGAGCCAAGCAAAATTCGTGAACCAGGCTCCAGGGAGACCTTAGGGCAGCTCTCAGTGCCTAAATGGGCTGTAAGAAACATGGAGCGCGGCTTTGGACAAGAGCCTGCAGGGACAGGACAAGAGGGAACGTAACCTGCCAGAGAGGAAACCGAGATGAGATTTTAGGAAGAAGTCTGTCACTCTGTGAATAGCCGGGACTTCAGAAATCTCTCTAGAAGTCAGACACAAGTCAAATTTTCACACAGGCACCTACAGAGGACTCAGATTCTTGAGCCACAAAACTCTATCTAGCCTTCAACTGCGTTCCCAAATTTTTAAACGAAGGCAGGAACCCACCAGCTCTTAGGTGTCATCTCTTGTCCCCTCTTTGAATGCATGACATTGGCTCCTTAACGTAACAGGTTCTTGGCAGTGATGTTAAACATCATTTACAGAACATCACAAGGATACCTAGCAATATTCCAATCCACTGAAGCATATTTCTCTCTAGGGACCTTAGCATGAGAAGGCAAAGCTGTTGAACAGAAGGCAGCATACCTTTCTCTATGTTTAAATCCAGGGACACACCTGCTTGCAATGGCAAGAAGCAGAAAAAGCAAGTACTACCCCAGAGTAGAGCTCTGTCACCTCATCAGTTACTTTCTTCACACAGTAGCAGCTCTCTGAGGGGCAGACAAGGCTGGATGTGTTGTACCAAACTGCAGTGCATTCAGCTGCTGGCACTATTTAAAATCAGTAATTTATATGCGGAAATAGTTATAAACAGTAAATTTAGAGATTGACATATTGCTGAAAGCTGTTCTGCCCATGTCAGAGAGTACACGGCCCAAATCCTTCATCCCCTGTAGTGAAAAAAGGATGCAGAGGGAAGTGTTCTTCCCATAAATTAATACTTGGTTACACATCAAGTTCCAGAGCAATTAGCAGCAGGAGCTCCCACATCTTCTGAAGGTAACGAGATGAAAATAAAATGCATCTCCAGCTTCTGAAATGCATCATTCTTTTCCAACAGCTAATATGGAACACGGAAATTAACTCAAAGCTGTCAATGACTTTTGCATTTTTCACTCTGCTTATTTGGAGACAGAGGTCAGAGACAGCCATTGCCCATGATGCAAACACTTGAGTATTCAGGGATGACTGCCTGTATTTTGCTGTAAAGCTCTGCAGCCAGCAGGTCTCCTGGTGACATCAATAGAGTCCAACCATAACTCTTCCCTGGTTAAAGGTTTCTGTTGGTTTTCTTATCTGCACTGCCAAAGCATGGAAGGTCAGAAAAGACTTGTAACAGACCTGGGGAAACTCTTGAGGCTCTCCTGACCAGGCAGCAATTCAGCCAGTCTTATCCTGGGCTCAGCATGCAAAACAGCCCCTCAACACAGACCAGCAAACACAAACACATTCTCTTAACCACCTACACATAGACCTACACGCATGCTGTTCAGTAAGAGTATAAAAGCATTGCTGTCCTGGTCTGTACCATAAATGCTACTATTGGTACAAAAATTACTATTGGCTTTCTCCAAACCCCAGATGCCGCCATTCTGAAAGGCCCTGCTGCACACAGCAACAGTTGGCAGAGTATTTTCTTTCTATGCTTGTTTAATTTAAGACAACACTGAAAACCTTACGTGGGACTGCAAATAAGTAGAGATGCATGTTCAGCTTCAGCACGTTTCTAATCATCTGCCAAACGAGAGGAACCACTGTTGAGTTTAGCTCATTCTTCATTGATTAATCAGAGGCAGGACTTCCCCAGCAGTGTGTGCCCCCAGCACACCAGTAAGGATTATGTTCACAGATACTCTGTTTAGATAGCACTGTGTTAAATCCCAGCAAATAATATGGTCACTGAGATGTGCGTGGAGCCCTTCAGGAGGAGAGCTGCTAAAACAATTAGGTAATGACACGAGGGAGCAGTGGGTGAGCTGCACATCTTGATTCTTCCCAGGCACAAATGCTTCACTAGGGCTTGTCCTTTATCTCTGATTTGTTTGGGAGCAAAAGAACCATTGCTGCACCCCGCTTCCCCTATTAGAAATGTCAAACACTTTGACATCATTTTCTCCCTGTGCCACTGAGGAGCTCAGAGTAACAAAGGAAAACACCAAGCTCTCCATGCAACAGACAGAACTGCCACTCTCGAAGCTGTTGTTCTTCCCACAACAGCTATTAGCAACCACTGTAGCTCTAGAGAATTTCTCATGGTCCAGAAAGGCTCCAAAAGGTCTACAAAGTCCACAGTCTTTATTTAAATCTGTCAGTAAAGCAGCTAGAAATAGATGTCCCTCTGCTGTGGCTGCTGAGATTACACAAGTTAAACTAGTAGCAGGTAACAAGAGATTTCCTAAGAACTCTTTCATAAGCAGCTTTCTGGATACTTATTACCATGACAGAGACAAGTGAGAGCCTGAGAAACTCAGCTGACAGCACAGCAGACCTTCGCCTCAGGCAAAGCAGAATGAATTCCCCTCATTGGTAATTTCTAGCCCAGGGCTGTGTCTCATTACTCCTGTCCAAGCCAAGGTTGTTCGAACTTCAGTGTCAGTCAAGCAGCAGACGTGCCTCTTGCTGGCACTGCTCTGCAAGCAGGAGCTCTGGTTCTATTTAGCTGGAAATTGTGTCTAATGCAGAGAGAAGTGTGGAAAGAAAAGCGTGTTTCTGGAAAGTGCAGCATTACCAGACAGATTATACAAAATATAATGAGAAAGATTATAGTATCCAGAAAAACGATTGAGTTACATCCACCAAGCAGTGTTTGCTCAGCAGCAGCAGGGATGAGTTCACAGCATCTGTCCTTAATAAGGATGATACGTAAGTGATGATATTTTGTCTGGATAACCTGAATGATTTCTAATTTGTCTGGGTCCTAAATAAGGAAATAGAAACACCATACACATGTTCTTTTGTTTTCCTCTAAATTAAACACAAGTTCAACACTGTCACAGAGACTGGCAAAGTGAAATAGCTCAGAAAAAACCTTTTGGCTCAGTGGATGGAACCTTATCAAGCACTAAAAGGAAAAAGCATCCCATTGCCCTTCTGCCAGTATTCGAGGGAGAGGCAAAGCTGGGAGCTGCAGCCTGGATCAACCAACGCTCACACTTCTAACCATTCTCTGCAGGAGCTCATGGAGGAGCAAAGGCCCCTGCAGCCTGGGGAACCATGTCTGACTCTAGAAAAGGGACCAAAGCGAGCCTTAGGGAAAGATCATTCTGAAACCAACACCAATCTGGATAGAACCAGCACCTGCTGCTGTTTCAGCAGGGTTTTATCTTTTGCTTTTACAGAATGGTTTGGGTTGGAAGGGACTTCACAGCTCATCCAGCTCCAACCCCTGCCACGGGCAGGCCACCTTCCACTGAAGCAGCTTGCTCCAAGCTCCTGTGTCCAACCTGGCCTTGAACACTGCCAGGGATGGGGCAGCCACAGTTTCTCTGGGCATCCTGTGCCAATTAAAAATAAATACTTCTGTATATTTTCTAGTTTGTGTCCTCCCTCAGAGTTTCCAACTGAGACATGGGCCTTGGAGGAGCTTTTAAAGGAGCAGCAGCCTTGCTTTTTTTGATTCCTTCTTGTGAGCTTAAAAGTTAGCCCATAAAAGCCCAGGGAGTAATGAACCACTTCTAGCAGAAGCAGCTTTTCAAGCTGAAGAGTGACCCTGAACTGGAAACATTTCAGCACAAAATACAAAACATTGGAGATATTAAATCTTCCAAGGATGAGAGTCGGGTTAAAAAGGAACTCCTGGAATTTTCACTGGTGGAGTTCCACTTATGTTGAAAGACCAAAATGTTCCTGAGATGAGAGTTTGAAACAGGAATTAGCTATGGAGACAGGGCCAGACTGCCTTTGCATGTATCTGAAGAGGAGTATTCTTCACTGCCACAAGACTGTATTTTCACAGCATCCCCTTTTCTTCAACTCCACAAGAAGAGAGAAGTCATCCACAATACTGAAGAGGATGCCACATTAACTGAACCCTCACACAGCTCTCCCCTGCGTCAGGCTTTTATGACTCCTATAGCTCTTGATCACCTGCTCATCACCACTGCTGGTTTTGTCATTGCATCCCTTGGATGCAGCCAACAGCAAAACAAATCAGGAAGACAGAACAGGGCTGGCTGATGCTCCCTGAAATCCACTCTCCAATGTGGATTTCAAGGTGATTTGTGCTCCCGTTCTCCTCGGTTCCTGAGGAGGGGAGGGGAAGCACAAAGCTCTCTTTTGTGTAGTTGGAGCCAAATAAGGAATTAACTTCCCCAGCACAGTACCTGCTTTGGAACGTTTGGTACATCAGGGGGACAATCAATTTCATGGCTCTATAAACCTGATTATACAGCAAGCTACAGGCTCTTTTCCCTACGACTCACCAAGTGCCTGTGCTTCTTAGGAACAAACACTCCTGCAGGTGACTTGGGATTGCAGCCGGGGTAGGCATTAGTTTCAACCTTATCAGGAAGTTTCAGACATTTGGGGTGCAAGACTAAAGTTAATTGTACCAAATGTTACACAAAAGGAATTATTTGAAGCAAGCTATCTTCTAATGAAGAGGAAAGGGTTAGTGAACAGGATAGTGAACAATCCTTCTCCAGTGCTGGACTTCAGAACTAAAGAACGTACTTTATGACCACATGAATGCGCACATTTTCCCTCTTAAAACTCAGTTTAAACCAGGCAATTATTGCTACTTACATCCTTCCCTGGCCCACTACATTTCACCCAGGAACTGGGAGGAAGCAAAGGGCTTTCATTTTTCCATTCTTGTACTGCTTCTTTTGATAGAAGGTTAAGGGAGAGTTAAACAGCATTTCTGCAAGTCATATTTAAGCCAGACACCATGTGAAAGACTAAAAGCCCTGAAGAATAAAGTCCTTTAATTCAGTCACAGCACAAGCACAGGATGGTTGGTAACGGTATAAAAAGCCATGGCACAGCTCCTGGTATGAATATGGAATTTAACCCGGGGAGACCGCATGAATAAAAGAGCCCCATTTGCTCTGTAGCCTATTACTAAGAGTCACATAAACATGGAGCTAATTAAACTTGAACACAAACACAGACACCACATATACAAGACAGGATATAACATAATCCTATATCCCACACCCAACCTTTCTCTTGACCAGGAACAGAGAGAGTAGTGCTGAGAAGTTTCACCTAATCTCCTTTTTCCTGTTCATATTTCCCTGGGGCTTTATTACTTCTTGTTTTCTATAAATAAAACCAGATTTCATATCTATGAAAAAGGGAGTAAGAATGGATTAGGTAACAAAGCAATTGGGAGCGCCTCAGTAATGTATTCAGGCAATTAAGGATTTCATTAGGTTTACTAAGAGGTCATTAATGATAAAATATCTTCTTTTATTTTACCTACTTTCTAAACATTATAGTCTATTCTGCCATTCAAGCTTGCACCCCACTGACATTAATTAGCATGCTATATATTAAGGAGAGTTTTTAATGAGCTGTTATTTCATATTATTTTATTGGTGAGCCTCATTGTTCAGTTTAATAGCAGAAAATGACAGCTATAGGAATTGCTCTGATAGGACTGCAGCACTGAGACAGTTATTCCAGCTCCATACTTGGGCCTCAGTTAGGTCCTGATGCTGAAAGCCTCAGGGCTGGGTGGCCACGCTACACTGGGTGCACAAGAGCTGTGGGCAATGAACAAGCTCCCAATCCAACACACTGCAGGACTAACAACAACAGCTCTCTGCTTACTCTACATCTACATCTGTTTATATCTACATTTACAACAGAAACAAGACCCACAACCCTACAAAATGGATTTGCCACATTTAGAGATAAAGCATCAGTCCTAGCCATTACTGTAGATAACTGTAAAACCACATATTTTTAGCCACTTAAACTATCCATCTGTGCTTCTTTTCCAAGCCAAAGCTCTGCGTCCCCTTAAGTTGCTTTCCACCATTTCAGACAAAAGTGATTGAATTATTTGATTGAATTGAATTATGATCAATTATGATTAATTAACTGAATGATGATTGAATTGAACCAAGGCCAGGCTGGACGGGGCTCGAAGCAAGCTGCTTTAGTGGAAGGCGTCCCCTACCATGGCAGGGGATTGGAACTGGATGAGCTTTAAGGTCTCTTCCAAACCGACTCGATGCGGGCTTCTGCGACTGAATTAGAAACAAAAGGAAGCGAGTTGTTCTGCGCTACAACCTTGCAGCAGCCATCAGCCTCCTAAAGCTGTTCAGTCCCTGCTGCCAGCGATACTGATACCACTGGGCAGCAGGAAAGCAGAAACCAGGCAAATCAGTAACAAATCAGGGAGGGCAGCAGGAGAAGGCAAAAAGGGAGGCAAGGGACACAAAATGCCAGAGGTTGGTAATGAGAATAGGGCTCAGGAAAATAAACCCAAACCCATTCTGTCCACTGCATGGCAAGATCCTAAGGACATGCACAGAAAGGACAGCACTAAGATTAACTTCCAAAAAGGAACCATAATACCAGCATCTTGTTCTTTAGAAAGTGATGAAAACATCACCTTGACTGGCCTCTTCTCCTTTACAC
The DNA here is from genome assembly GCA_009867235.2 of Psittacus erithacus. Lineage (NCBI taxonomy): Eukaryota > Metazoa > Chordata > Aves > Psittaciformes > Psittacidae > Psittacus > Psittacus erithacus. The sequence goes on from WYDI02034386.1 coordinate 28,514, forward strand.
AGGGCCTCGGCTGCACCAATTAGCAGGATAAAGCCACCACTTCTGCCTGTTTCAATCCCATCTATTTGCTAAATTAAGTGAAACAGAAAAAAAGCCATCTAGGAAGGAAGGACAGACCTGTCTCTGTAGTCTGCTTTCAATTTAGGCAACTACCACATTCTGGTAAACTAGACATTGTAACATCTGAATATGAAACTGTTAAAGAGCTTGATATGTATTACCAGAACTGCCCAGCTGCACTAGATCTTGGAAGATCAGATGGAAGAAATGGGATTAAGAATCAACTGTTTTCCTGGATGAGCAATACAGAGAAACAGCAGGGCTGAAAGAAGCGAGATAGAGAGCCCAAAATATATTTTTCTGAGAAAAGAAAATAGAGCAATTGAAGGCAGAAAGACAAGATGCTCATGTACCTGCAAAATCGTTTTTAACATTTGAACTTCATTATTAGAAAGAAGAAAATGTTGTGGGCTTTTTTTTGAGGTGGGGGGAAAAGGGGGAGTTGTTCAGTTCTTATCACTCAGTTTGGCTTAGAAAGAGCCCAACATCTACAGTAAAATAATTCAGTTCCTTTTAAAGAAGAAACAGTTTCGTGGTAGCCAAACACTTTCTCATTTGCATGGGATTTATATGGCTGCAAGTCTGTTGGCTTCAAAAGAACAATAAAAAGGTAATCAAAGGAAATGCTGTGCTCAAGGGACCGTATTATGCTTTTATTTCTGGAAAGCTTGATCAAGCACTTTTCTCAAACAGTTGATTCATACTATTTATAACACAAGTGTGCTGTTTACCTGGAGGTTGTCATCCCATTAAAAAACCCTGACATCTGAGTTTCTCAAAAACCCCCTCTCATTTTCTCATCAAGATGTTACTGGAAATAATAGGATTGAAGAGAGCATCATTAACAAATGCTTCGAAGTGAAGTGGATCTTGCAAGCAACAGCGAATAACACACAATTAAGAATCCTATATAATTTGAAGAAGTTTATTCCAAGCTCTTTAAGGTGTTTATGCAGAGAGATATCCCTAATCAGGAAATCAATTCAACATTTCTGCTTTTAAGGCTGTGTTTAACTGGGACAGGATGGGAAAAAACAACAGCAAGATACAGCACGTTCTTTCAAGGCCAGGTTGGACCGGGCTTGGTCTGCTTTAGTGGAAGGTGTCCCTGCCCGTGGCAGGGAGCTGGAACTGGATGAGCTTTAAGGTCCCTTCCAACCCAAACTGTTCCATGATTCTAAGATTTACTGCCCTTCTCAATTGCCAAGGAAAGATAATAAATCAGTGCAATCAGCACCATTCACTTTGCAAATTCAGGGCTGAATCCTTACTGAGTGGGGCCCAGAACACTTGCAGCAGCTAACCAACATGTCCACCCAGTGCTCAGCAAATACCACAGTCAGCAATCATTCAGATGGGTTTCTCTTCAGCAAGCCTAGCCCTCTTCTAGTACAGTTCTGCACTATGAGCCATTAACTCTAAAATTAGAGTTGACTCTTTTAGAACCCCTTTAGTTGGATATATACTCACAGCTTACATGTAATTGAGAGGACCATGCAGCCTACTATAGAGCTGACAGTTCCAAATTTAAGCAGACTAAACATGGCCACACAGTTTTGCTGCATCTTTAGATTATTAAAGAATTTTAATTCAACGCAGTACAGATGCAGTACAACATTTATTCCTTGTGTAATTGACTTTCATGGACTCTGGACAAACAATACACTGCAGCACAAGACACTGTATAAATCCAGTGTCACAGGAAAACAACATTAGTGCTGCAGATAAAGAGAGAATGATGGCCAATTGTGTGAAGACCATTGTCAAATGCCTGTACAGATGACTGATAAAGCTATGACTGAATATACCATCTTAATTGACCATTTTCTGGGTTTTGAGCACTTAATATCATCTCTTTAATGTTCTCTTAATGTTCAGCTAAATGCAGCAGCAGCTGCCTGTAGTATGGACTTCCCTCAGTGCAGCTTGGTGAGCTGAAGTGAACAAGCTTCGTCCCAGGAGTACCGTGCATCCACAGAATGCAATTTAGAAGCTGTAGCATGATTGATTTTCATGGGAACATTCAAAGCCACTTCTCACTGAAGGCAATTTCCCTGAATTGTCATCTTTCCACTATTTCAGCTGTAGAGCTTTATAGGAATCAGTTGCAAGATTCCATGGCTGCTACTTTCTTTCCTGGAGGACCTGTTTTTCACTCTTCTTCACCGAAAAACACCCTTCAAGTACCCAAAAAAATGCCTACACCAAGTGGAGCTCCCAACCCTTTCAGGAAACCTTTTTTTTTTTTTTTTTTTTTTTTTTGCTACCTCTTTTAGCAAGGAAGATTTTATCCTGAAAATGTCAGGTTTCCTGTATAGCTTAAGGAAGGACTATAAATAGAAATGCACACATATGCACGCAGCGAGTAGCTACCACACCAAAAGACCGTGCTTTGTGTTATAGTAAGTAGGCACTTTCAGAGGTTAAAGGAGGAAGAAATTTGTTTCCAGCCTATTGCAAATGCAGGCAGTGCATCCCCCAAATACTGATCTTACTCATGACTGTCGCGGTTTAAGGCCTGCCACGCAGCGCACTCACCGCCCACCCCCCCCTCAGCTGCCGGAGGGATGGGGAAGAGAATCGAAAGAATGTAACTCACAGAGGTTGAGATAAGAGCAGCCCAGTAACTAAGGTATAACACAAACCACTGCTG
>WYDI02034387.1:0-26038 GCA_009867235.2 Psittacus erithacus
ACACAGGGACTGTGAGAATGAAGACCCTAGGCCCACTGTAGGAGAGGATCAGGTTCAAGACCATCTTAAGAACCTGAGCGTGCACAAGTCCATGGGACCTGATGAAATCCATCCACGGGTCCTGAATGAGCTGACAAATGAAGTTGTTAAGCCACTGTCCATCATATTTGAAAGATCATGGCAGTCAGGTGAAGTTCTCTATGACTGGAAGAAGGGAAATATAACCCCCATTTTCAAGAAGGGGAAACTGGACAACTATAGGCCAGTCAGTCTCACCTCTGTGCCTGGCAAAATCTTGGAGCAGATTCGCCTGGAAGGCATGCTAAGGCACATGAAAGACAACAAGGTGGTTGGTGACAGCCAGCATGTCTTCACTAAGGGGAAATCCTGGCCAACATATCTATAGAAGCCCTTGTTATTCTTTGTGTCCTGTGTCAAGTTCAGCTCCAGCTGCACCTTGGCCTTCCTGACTTCATCCCTACATAACTGGGTAGCATTCCTATACTCTTCTTAGAATGCCTGTCCCTGATTCCACTGTCTGTGCATTTACTTCTTGCCCTTTAATTTGACCAGCAGGTCTCTTTCCTTCCATTTCTCATTTCTTATACTTGGGGATCAACAGCTCTGGAGCTTTATAGAAAGTGTCCTTAATGATCTGATAGCTCTGTTCTGCTCCCTTGTTCCTGAGGGGAGTTTCCCCGGGGTCCTATTGACTAACTTCTTGAGCAGTTGGAGTTTTGCTTTCCGAAAATGCAGGATTCTGAGTGTACTCTGTGCATGACCCATATCCCTCAGGACTGCAAACTACACCAATGTATGATCACTGCAGCCCAGGCTGACTCCAATCTTCATGTCACCAATTAGCTCACTTGCGCTGGTGACCATGAGGTCATCCTCATAAGGATACAGGATTCCCTTGATCTTCTTTTTTTTTCTGGTGACTGTTCCTGGTTTTGTCTCAGGAAGGGCAGAGCATGAATTCATCAATTCTTTTTTCTCAGGCTCCCTGATGCTCTTTAACTTTTCTACTTCCTCTTGTAGCTCTGCCACCAGAACAAATCCTAAATGTATTTTCCTGTTTTCATTGAAAAACAGAAATACTTTCAGGCAAGAAATTGGTCCATACATTGTGGTTGTATATTTTTCACTCATCACTACTAGATTTTATATTTTGCATTACATGCTTGCCTATAGCAACTTGATCTGCATAAAAATTTCCAGCTTTATTAGTTCTACTTCAGTATACTTGGTTACATTAGCAGCTTTCATGAAAAATCTTGATTTGTATGTCTGGTGATTCTTTTTAACCAGACAAGCTAATGGATAAGAAGCTAAGGAAATCATCCACTTTCAGACAGTAAATGCCACTACATCATTTTCAGGGTAATATATGAAGCCAATAGTTGTAAACTGCTTTCCAGTGAAATATTAATGATTCCGAGGTAGAACTCAGAGGTTTCTATCAATATAGGCATACTGACATTTTGCTGAAGCAAGAAATCTAGAAAGCAAAGGCAGTAATTCTTAACCTGTAAAATTACTGCTCTTACTCCATATGATTAACTTCTATAAAATTACTTTATAGGCAGAAGACACATTGCAAACTTTAAGGATTCTATTGCATGACAAAAGTTTTCATATAAACTTCCAGGACACCTACACATTGCATAAGACTTCATTCTGTAGAAGTAATAGTGATAGTTTGGACAAGACACTAATAATTCAAGGTTTCCAGGGATATTCATAATTATGATGCACACTGAGATTATGGGTTGCTCCTGCATTTTGCTGTGATTTTTTTTTTGCAGATATTTGTAGTGAGTCTGGCTGGGATAATAATTTTCTTCACAGCAGCCTGGATGGTGCTGAGTTGATGAACAAGCTCATTTCCCCCAGCCTCTGCTTGTAGAGCATGTTCTTCAGCCCATGACCAGCTTGGTTGTCCTCCACTGAACTCACTCTGGTTTGTCAGTGTCTCTCTCATACTGAGGAGGCCTGAACTGAACACAGTAATTCATATGTGGGCTAATGTGTGTTGTGTAAAGAAAAATCACCTTCTTTGATCTGCCAGCTGTGCCCTTGTTCATATGACCCAGGGCAGTGTTGACCATCTTTTGCTGCCAGGACCCACTGCTAGTTCACACCCAGCTTGCTGTCAGCCCAGATGCTTCCAGTTTTTTTCAGCACTCCAGTCTGTATTGTTGCAGAGGCTAATTCATCTGGTGGGAAAGTTTTCAAGAGGCTCCTGTGAGGCTATTCTCTACCCAGATCCCTCTTAACGGAGACTCTGCTCTGGGTTCTCCCTAGTTTGATGTCATCCACATACTAAATGAAAATGTACACCTCCTCCTTTAGATCACTGATAAAGATGTTAAATAGGATAGGTTCTAGTGCATGTTGTGAAGGAACTCCATCTACAACTGGCCTTGAACCAGACAAAGAATTACTCACATTATCCTTTGAGATTGACTATCCAACTTGTTTCTCATGCATCTTAGATCACAGTGTGTCAGTCTGCATACAACAAGGATGCTGTAGGAGACAATGTCAAAGGACTTTTTAAGTAAAGACAGGCAATACTCCCCACTCTTCCTTCATACACAGATCTTGTTATTCCATTTTAGAAAGCAAACAGGTAAGTCAACATCCTGTACCCTTGAAGAACATACACACAAAACCACAAAATATAAGAAATAGAAGTCTAATATTTCCTTTTTGTTCTAAGCAAGTGTTTTACTGGTTACTTGTCAGTACTGTACAAAGGATTTCTGGGATGTTCTCATGGCTTTCTTTGTTGCCAGCTCTCATGGCGACACTATCCAGTTGAATTCACTTTATTGCCTATATCAGAATCACAGAATCATTAGGGTTGGAAGGGACCTGCGGAGATCATCTAGTCCAACCCATCTGCCAAGGCAGAGCCCCACAGAGCAGGTTACGCAGGGACATCTCCAGGTGGGTTTTGAATGTCTCCAGAGAGGGAGACTCCTCAACCTCCCTGGGCAGCCTGTTCCAGTGTAGGCTATGTAACGCCTTCTAACAAACAGCAGGTTGACTACAGTAGGCTAAGGCCAGACTTAGTTTAAACTTGTGGAAAGATGTTAGTTAGGCAAATATTTCCTTCATTTTAGGCAAGAGATACAGCTCCAGTTGCAATAGGAGGGTATTAATAATTGTGAATCACATGTGATACTCAGCAGGGGTTTCTGGCTCTGTCTTTGGATTATGTATTATATTTGTTATAATAAGCCCTAAGAAATCAGTACTTCACTGAGCTTACCTGCAACTTTAACCTTTTAAGTTATAATGTTGCTATGTAATTACTAAAAGCAAAAGGCCCTACATTAAATTCCTTTTGAACTAATTTTAGCCTTTGAAGAAAAATTCAAATAATAGATTGTTTTTCTTCAAAGTTAAACAATATATGGAGGGAATTTTCTAGCATTATTTATTTAATCTCAGGCTTTATCTGCAAACTGTGTTAGAAGTTTTGCATTGTTTTCTTTTTTAGCATGATACTTGTTTCCCTTCATTCCCTTCATTCCCTTCATTCACTTGACCTTGAGTAACCAATGAAGGAAATTATGAAGGCTTTTCATTGTAGTAAAAAGCTGCATTGTAACTGCTCCCCACTTTGCTGCTTCCCCTTGATCTTGAAATGGACTAAAAATTGTTCATCATGCCATTGTGATTCTTTGACAATCTTAGTTTCAGCACCCACAGAAAAGAAAACATTCCTGTATATTTGCATTGCCAAACGTGAAGCAGTCTAGGAAGCAGTATAAGCAACTGCTTTTGAATTACTTCATTTAAGTGTTACATACCAAGCAGTCACTTGATGCATCAAACTCTTCTCTTTGACAATCTTTCATCTGTTTGGGTTTTTTTAATATGTATAACATTTAAGAGGTTTTTCTTCATTATACTTTTAGTCTGTAGGAATATTCTGCAATCACATAAGACTTTAAGGGTAGACGATTTTGTAGAATTTCTTCAATCTCAGCAAAGCCTTTATTAGTTGTCTTAACCAGAAAGAACCTCTAGGCTGTGGCAATAGTTAGGCTTCAGCCTGGATTACATTTATTGAAGCTTGTGTCTTGTTCTCATCACTAAAGCCATCAGTTATTATGGATCGTTTGAGATTTTGATAGAGGTGGACGGTGAGCCATCAACTGAACTATCAAATACCTATTTTCCCCAGCATTTGGACATTTCAAACTTTATTGTTTCTACTTCAGTAAGTTATTCACAATCTGTCCTTTGGGGACTGAAGATTTTGTCCAGGTCTTTACAGCTTGCTACAGGTTTACCTGTGCCATTTTGCCTGTGCTATGGGATAGCTGTATTTTGCTGGATAGCCCTGCAGTAGAGTATTGAGCTCACTGTCACAATGACATGGTACATGTCCTCAGAACCATCGTCAGATTGTATCTACCCAGGTCATGTGTAGATGTAGCAAGTATAAGTGTGACTTTCGCTACATAAAACTCAGTTCCAATATATTTTTGGGTTTGTTTTCCATCTTCACTGTATACTGCAGCTTCAATATCAAAAACTCCAGCAACAGTCAAATAATTACTTCTTCTGTGTTCACTTTTCTAAGTGCATTGATACTTTTTTTGAGATATAGGTTCCATTTTGCAAGAAAACATAAGATGAATTAGAGGAGCCCAAAACTAAAAAGATGGTACAAATGTGTTCTTGTGGAAACAAGGTAAACGAAAATGCAAACTATTTCTTACATACTATAAATAATGAACCAGATTCATTTACATGTCACCCTGTACTCAACTCAGGAATTATTTTTTCTCAAGAAAAAAATTATGTGCAACACTATTTCAACAAGAGGATAGAGTAAATATTACACAATAGCTTCTTCTTCTATTAAAATACTCACAGCATTGAAACAGGTTTACAGGGTTACACCATTGGTGGATAAGGGAAAAGAAACTGAGAAACTACCTGGACTTGTGCAAAGCATGTGAAACTATCCTACTCAACATCCTTGTCTCTAAATTGGAAAGACATGTGTTTGATGGATGGACCACTTGGCAGATAAAGAATCAGCTGGATGGTCACACACAAAGGATGTCCAAGTGACTGATGACAAATGGTGTTCCTTAGGGGTTGGTATTGTGCCTGGCACTAACATCTTTGCTGGTGAGATGGGCGGTGGAATTCAACGCACCCTCAGCAAGTTTGTGGATGACGCCAAACTGTGTGGTTCGGTTGATACACTGGAGGGAAAGGATACCATCCAGAGGGACTGTGGCTCGCTTGAGAAGAGGGCTAATGCCAAACCAATGAGGCTCAAGAAAGCCAAGTGAAATGCCCTCACCCAAGTCAGGGCAATCTCAAGAACAAATCCAGGCTGAGACACAAAGGGACTGAAAACAACTCTAAGGAGAAGGATTTGGGGGTGTTGGTTGACGAGAAGCTCAACATGACCTGACAATGTGAGCTTGCAACCCAGTGATATTTCCAGCTCACTGAATCATAACTGTTTGCTTTTGTATTGATTGATTTACACTTCTGAATGATTATAGTAGCAATTCATTAGTAGAAGTATGTGCACTTTTGTATGTACAGAAGAATATTAAGAACTAGTTAGTGGCTTTGATGACTGCTGAGTACCATGTAGTTACTTTTGCAATATCTTTTCCAGTCTAAATTTGGTTGAATATGGTAAAAATATGTTCTTATATGTCTAAAAGTTAAGAAGGAAAAAAAAAAAAACCAAAATCAAAAAAACCCAAACCAAACTGCAATGTTTTACTGCAGTGTATTTTCAGACTACACTAATTGGCATTCAATGTTTAAACAGCATAGTAAAGGAAAAACAATATAGTAACATACTTTCTTAATTTGCTAAAAACTCATGTTATTGTAAGACATTTAGGTGACAAGCAGTTACAGTAGCTTTTCCTTCTTGTGATAGAAGAGGGAAATCTTCAGAACAGAAATGAAACATTGATTTACTGATGTCTCTGTAGCATAAAAATGGAAAATAACATATACCAGGACTACAGACAGAATGAATAAAGGAAAGCAATGAAAATAAATGAAGAAGTTGAGTAGGTTTCATTTTTGTGTGATACATAGTCTTCAGGCAGGTCATGAAAAGATCTGAGCAATCTCTCCATGTTAGAGAACAGAAGAAAAGATAGAAATAGTTATGATTTCACTACAAACACATTTGTATTTACAAAGCAGTATCTCCAGAACTGAAAGAACAAAAAAACCCTGTGAAACAAGAACACGACTGAGCTTAAAAATAAGTCATGTAGAGTGAATTAGGTTATTAATCAGATTCTTTTTTTCTTAGTTAAATGTTTTATTGATATCGGTAAAATATTTTCATTCTTGTTTCTGCAAACTCAGCCTACATTTGTCTTTTCCTTTCATAACCAGCTTTATCCCCAGAATTCAAAAGCAATGAGGCTATTTATTTCAGCAACAGTTAAATCCTCATTCAGAGTGGTGTAATACGCACCAAAATGCTTCACTCAGTCCTAGAAGGCAATTTCTTATCAGCAAAGAGAGGCAACAAAATTCAATTTATGTAATTTAGGTTCTGCACAGTTTGCATTGTTTCACAAGTTGAGGAATGAGTTGGTATTCCTGCATTTCTCTTTACTATAGAGACAGTGCTAAATAATACACAGTGTTACAGCAATTATTCATATAGGTAGTTAACACTCAACTCAGAGAAGCCCTTGGACAGTGGCTTCCTCGCACTTCCATAATCAAAAGTAACTAGTGGTCCATGATGTCTAGTCACGAGGTCAATTAAAAGGCAAGATTTAATATTAGCAAGAATACAATAATGAAGAAAGAAAAATAATGATAATTATTGCTGAATTCCTTAGAAAATAATTACTTGGTAGACTAACTGATATGTCTGCATTTCTCCTATCCAAGTGATGAACAGAAATAAATTCTAAAAATAAGCCATACTATGAAAATTACCTTCCAGACTAGAGCTTGCTTCATCCTAAAGATAAAGAAAAAAAAAAAGTGTTCACTGAATTTTAGGAAATGTCGATTGTTTCCTAACTCTTCTCCTAAAACAGATTTTTAGGAGATTCTTCATACAGAAAGAATTTAAAGATACACATTTCTACAAAGGAAGACTTTTTATTATTATTTATTTATAAAAATAGCAGTAGACTCAGTTAGCAAACTGGGATACAATACAGCTTAGTATTGTGGATTAAAAAAATGCATGTCTTTAGTATTTAGGATAGGTACTTATTCCAGCTCCTGCTTTTTCACAACAGTCCAAAGAAAAAAAAAAAGGAAAATTGATTGCTGTCTTGGAAATTTTTGCTTTTTCTCTTTTGCTAGTACTTATAAAAAAGCTTTACAGCAATCAGAAGGAAAAAAGCCTCTGTGTAGTGATACTAAATACTGAGGAGCTGAACACTGGAAATATTTGAAATTAATCCACAAACTTCCTTAAGGCAGATAAAGTTGGAAACTGAGACTTATTGTGGATATCTGCTGAGTATAAGGGGAAGAGGTGATGTCTTCTTGTACTTCCCCTTAAAGGACTACTTTAGAAGGCTTGCTGAATTGTACCAAAGGACTACTTATTTCTGCACACAAAAATGTCTGCATCTACATATAAACATTCTTTGATGTCTTATTTAAGCAAAGATTTATTTTTTTTCCCATCCTGTGACCTTCAAGAGCTTAAAGCCTTCAGGCATCTTCTATGCAAGGTAGTCAAGAGAAATCAATGTACTGTTTGTAGGATTAAAGTTTGCCATACAGAAATGTGCAAGAAGACTAGCAGTATTCATTATCCCATGTACTCCATACACTTTTGAGAGGAGATATTTGTATTAACTGTGAGGTGAAAGCAGGAAAGTTGACTTTTTAATGCTTCAGCATGCATTCAGACAGAATGTTTCCTATATATAGCTTAATGTTAGTAGAACGCTTCCTATAAATCTTCTGAGGAGCTGAAAACAATTCCCAATGGAGCTCTAGAAATTGTGCCTCTTCATCACCACTGAAGTGTTGCCTTCTGGAAAGACTGAGTAATTAAAAAAGTGCTTGCCAGTTCAGCATGGTGTAGCAGCAGCTGTCTGTTCACTCAGGTGAGAGAACTAAATTCTGGAGAGCTCCTGATTCACTTTCGCTGCCTTGTTTTTAAATGGGAAGGTCTATGCTTCATGATCTTCCTTTGGTTTTCCATCACAACCCAACATGAAGCTTCACCCCAGAGAGTTGTGTTAATCTTTTCTTTGCTACAGACTTTAGGTTGTTGGAATATTTAAAGTTATAAAATAAAAAGTTATAAATAAAAAGAGTTAAAAAGGGATCTGTGCATGCTACTGGATTTCTTCTGATAGCATGGAGATAGAATGGATGATCTAGCCCCTCTTTCTGGCCTTATTTTAATAAAGTAAACAGATTATTCTTTTATTGCTCAATATGTAAACAAGCAAAAGAAAGAAAACATGGGTCGTAAGGAGAGCAAGGTGCAAATGTTTATGAAAGAGAATATATTCAGTCACTAGCAACAATACCTTTCAGTTTCAAATTTGTTGGAGGCTTTTAGTATGCAAAAACCAAGAATTTGAAAGCTAGTTTCTTACTGGGGAGGGAATTTGATTGAAATTTGAACCCCTGAAGGCATCATAAACTCATTTCAGAAGTGAAAAAAGCATGTTACTATGGAATTGCTGGCAAGAGTTTGAAGTCAAGTACCTGGTTTCATATCTTTCTTTTGCTGTGTTGTTTTGGGTTTTCTGAGTTTTGCTTTATTTGTTGTGGGTTTCTTTGTTTGCTTGCTTTCTCAATACTAGCTTTCTATCTTTTACCATTTTCTGTCCTTTCTCTGTTGCTTCTACTTCTGCCTCTAAAGCATACTTTCAATCATTTCAATTTCAACCCCGGATCACTTCATCACATACAAAACCTGAAGCTGACCCGGCAGAAAATTTGGCTCATTTTTTTAAATCACAGCTTGACATTCCATTTCGTAAAAAAGAAAAAAATAATAAAAATCCTTCCATTTTGATTGAAAAACATTTCCACATTTCCACTGCAGGAAGTTGGTGTCATCACTAGAGGTAATCCTAGAAGAATTAAAAAAAAAAAAAAAAAAAAAGGGTAAATTTTTCATACCAGCTGTATGCTGGCAGTACCCCAATATAGTTACATCACTGTGTGGTACTGGAAGACATAGTGGAGGACTGTAAAAAATGGGTGGCTGATTTCTTTCCAAAAGTATCATATATTGTAAGACACAATTAAAGAAAAAATACTGTGTGTGGAAGGTTAAAAACATTTAATATCCAAAGGACAAATGGAGTGAAAATGGACCTCAAAGTCTCAAGCAGCACATGCACTTCTTTGTTATAGCATAAGTTGTACATTTACAAACAGATTTGCATATATCTTCCATGTTTACCTCCAAACTACTCTTACATGAATTAAATTGTTGATGAGGCAATGTTTAAAACATTTTCTTCTCTTTGTATATTTCACTGTTTAAAAGCCAAACAGTACATCTTTACTGCTAATGTAGAATCTATTCTTTTTTATATATCCAGTGTAAGATCACTGCACAAAAAGACTTCCAGTCAACACAAACAAAGGGGACTGAAGTAAGTACTTTTTATTTTACATTTGAATCAGCTATCAGCCCATATTTTCTGTCTGCTCACTTTTGATGCCTTAATGGTGAACCACTTTCTTTATCGATAAACCATAAGGTTTGAATTTTTATCTGGAAAAATTTACATACAAAGTTACAGTTGCATAAAATTTATCTTTGAAAACAGTGGAGTTAGTTTGCCTATTTGTCTTTACACTATTGATTACTGTGTTTGCCTGTTATCTTTTTCTTTTCTTACAGTTGTTGTTAAATTGAAGCACCCTTTTCCTACCAGTTTGCTGAATACTCTTTATATTAATGTTGACCATGATCGCTTACTGAAAGATAATTAAAATTTTAAAAACCATTCCCAAGACATCATTCTCATCATTTAAATTTGACCGAAAAAACCTCTTTCTATATCTTATTGCTTTTACTTTTTTTTACTAAAGCAAGCATGTAATAACTGAATTCAATGTTTTGTAAAAACTTTACAATTTTCCTCTTTTATATGCTTCCTTCCTCAGTGTATGTCCCTTCTTTTATTTCTGCTGTTTCCCCACACTATTTTAATGTTTTTCCTCTCATTATCTATCCCTGCTCTTTTCTATTCTAAAAAAAAACCAAAACCAAACCAAAACAAAACAAAACAAAGAAAACCAATCAAAACCTAAAACCAACCAACCAAACAAACAAAACCAACCAAGCAAAAACCAAACAAGTGAACAGACAGGAATGAAGTTGTCAGGGGTAAATGGATTTTGTGAAATAGCTGTTTTACAGTTCAACAGTGTTAAACAGTGACTGGCTGCGTTGTATAGAAAATTTTAAGAACATCGTTATTCCTGAGTAGTTGTGTTTGGCTAAGGGGTGTTGTACAATAATGTTCAGCGCCTAAAATCCATTTGTTCTCATTCTTTTTCTTTCTATTTTCATCCGTCTGGTACAATCATACTTCTCAGTTGCAATAACTTTTTTTATTGAAAACTTTCTTCATGGTTCAGAGACATCCAGCTAAAGGTCAAGAAATTTTTTTAAAATATCCTAAAAGAGTTAGTTCAAAAACTATCTTGAATCAGAAAGATGGAAACTACTGTGGTAATAAAGGTAAAGGAGACTTAAGAAAGATGTTCGCTGTCTGTGAATGAGTTTGGCTGTGTGTTTTTGTAAGCATATAAAATGGAAAAATATAATTTTTGTCAATACTGCCTGCAGGATATCTGATTACTTAACAATTATCTATGAAGCCTTTTTTGGCCCAGAAGAACTTTGGTTATCTCTAGGTTTCTGATGACTAGTGATAATGTAACTGTAAAAGCAACTATTTAAAGAATGTTTACTAAATTGTTGTTAACAAAAACCATCAACCAAAAAAACCAAGACAAATACAAAAAAAACCCCCAAAAAACCAAAAACCAAACCCTACTGAAAATGCTGTTGTGCAGTTTGCTTGAGAAAACACATACACATAAATACACACACAGGTTTAAATCTGTCAAATTAAATGCCTGTATCTGGTCAGAGTTGTTAAGGAAGAAATTAATGCTATAGTAACTAAGTATTTTGTATCCTAGAACTGCTGAAATTTACCATCCCTGCATTACCCTTTTCAACCCACTGACACAGGGAGCAGTGGACCCTCCAAACAGGATTAATACACATTTTAATCTCACTGAACAAAAAGTTGCTGTTCAAAGTCACACCTTATATCAAATCTCCCTGTCTCCTTGCCCTCGAGTAAAATACATGTCACCATGCAGGCATCAGTCAGAAAACCAGTCATAGACCAAATAATATGTGTCAGTCAAGTCAGCCTTTCCCAGGAAAAAACAAACAAACAAACAAACAAACAGCTATAAGAACTGCAATCTTCTGCCAAATTCAGACCAGAAGCTTTTTTTTTTTTTTCACCATAGAGTAGTACACAACCACAGCAATGCAGTATCAATCTCTTTGTTTATGGGTATACACTGGAACACTTCACCAGCCATGTGTGAGCGCACTGTGTCTTAGGATGCTTCAAATCCAAGAGGTTAAGGTGCTCTACTAAGCCAGGTGGGAACCCAGGTGAAGTCTTTGATCTGAATCAAAGAAGAAACAGCATCTAAGCCTGGCACAGCTGAGTTTTCTACCCAGGAGTGAGGCATAAATAACTGTGCTGGAATGCTTGTGTTTTATCTAGGGCTGTGGTTTCAACAAGCTTATCTACTGGACCAAGTGCAGCAAGAATGACAAGCTGAGAGCAAGAGCTGCTTGTAAGCACTAATGTGAGAGCTTCATGTGGCCAAAAGTTTTAGCATAAAGTTTGGATGAATGAAAAATGTATATCACCATCAAAAAAATTCTACAGAAATGTGTACAATTTTTTACATCTTACACTGCATCATTGGGGAGAAACATCAAAAATACTTGATAAAGAAGTAAAAAATATTTGAGGATTTAGGGGGTTTTAGTTATGCTTATAGATATTTAATTTAGACATTTATTTCAATTGTGTTCTAAAATTGGCAAAATTCATAACATTTTCTTGACTTATTAGCTTCTGTGTTCTTTCTTTAAGCTTTAGATTCACTCAGTGTTTTGGAAAGCATATTTTTGGTCTGAGCCAAACTGGAATTTGAAGTTTTGGGATTTTTTCCTAGTTAACTAAGATCAAAGCCCTATTTCGGAATATGCATAATGTTGCAGTAAACTTTAGAAACATGCTTTCTTTAAAAACTGCAGTTTGTGGTGCATTCATTTCTACAGTTAAGAAGTTGATAGAATAATATACAACTTTTTTTACTTTTTTTTTTCACAAGTATCTTTGATAATTATTCAGCAATCTAGCTTCAAAATATGTTTTTAAGATGTTTTACAGGCTCATGAAGGGCTGATAAAACAGCATGGAAAGGATTTGTCTGGTGGCTTTTGATGAATGCATTTTTCATAGCCATTAACTCTTCATGAAGGACACCACAATAAATGGGAGCTCATTCTCTTACGCAGTCATTGCTGGAGGCTTACAGGCTTCTGTGATGTATATTTCTAACTACCACTGGGTTACATATATACATTGGGTTGTTCTTTGTGTAATTTCATCCTGTAAACATAAGTTTAGAATCAGTTCCTTTTATTCTGTTTTGAAAAGTTGCAGTAGTGGGGAAACATGCATTTAGTGCCACTTAGCTCAAGGAAATGTGTGGAGATTGAAGACACGGACTCCAGCGGAGTTTCGTGCCACAAACTTTACTGTCGGAGACCCTTTTACTGTTGGTTTCACAGTTTATATAGACTACACCTTTTGTTCTTGTGCTACTAGCATTATTGGCTGGATTTGAACATCGCCACCCTCCAACTGGCCACTATGTGTTGCCCTCTGGTTGGCCACTCCCCTGTATGTTCTGGCTGAGCCCAGAATGTTTGAGCCCAGAATGTTCTGGCTGATCCCAGGATGTTCTGGCCTAGCCCAAAACCCTTTACACCAACATCCCTGCCTTTTTGTTTTTCTAAAAACATAACTTGCTATACCATTTTTTCCAACACCCATTACAAACAACCCGAAAAAACAAGGTACAATAAACATAATACCTAACACAACAATTAACAGTATGAACCCTCCCTTTATCCGGGATAAAATCCACCCTCTTAAACCTCAGGAACGTAACCAGTTTCCCTATTGCTAAGCCACTTAAAACTTTGGTTGTTTGATTTATTATTTAGCTAGAGTCACTCAAATATTGGTGCTGTTCCATGACGTCAAGCTGCTTAAGCTCTGTGTCCTGGGTATTACGATCAGGGGTAGGAGGATCCAAAGCGGGACGTACCAAACTCGCTGGTGTCCACCTTGGGCCGTGATCTGTGGAGATACAATCATAGCCTCTTCCCCAGGTTATGAACCTAAAAGGAGCTTCCCAGTTACAATTTTCCAAGGACTTTACCATTACCATAATGAGTTCTTTCCCTGGTATCGTGTCTGAGCCTACATGGGTTGTGCAGAAAAATACCTAATCATTAGGGGGATATTCATGCCCATGTGTAAATCAGAAACAATGCTTTGTTGATTTGTGCATTTGGAGTCTCCCCTATCATTACCCCTTTTTGTTTTATATATCTTTTAGATGACCTTACTTGAGCAGGGGATTTGGACTAGATCATATCCCCAGTTTTTTTCTCTCTCTCCCTCTGCCACCCTGATGCTGCTTGGGTGACGGCTGATAAAGCTTGTGGTTGCACTACCCCTCTCGCTTTTTCAGTTAGCAGTTCTTGTTTCAACTGATCTATTTTTTTCTTCGAGTCTTGGATTCACCCCCAGGTGCTACAGGTTTCAATTATCAACAGCTCAGAAATGTTTGGGAACGTGATGGTGGAAAGGAACTTGGGACAGTCTAACTATGAAAGAAAAAAAAAAAATACAAGGAAGAAAAGGAGAAAATGAAGGAGGAGTAAAGGAAAGGTGAGAGGGAGGGAGAGAAGGAGGAAGTAAGGAAGTGAGGAAAGAAGAAAGAGAGACAGAGGAAGGAAGGGAGGAAGGGAGAAAAGAAAGGTAAGCAACATTTTTTAAAAAAGGCCAATTAATGAGCTCAGAATTGGTAAGTAAAGTCCGAAAACTGAGTTCAGATCATTTCAGTGGCAGAAATGCAGATTACTTCCATGAAAAAAAAAAATAAACCAGGAAGATAAGAAACCATGTGATCATGATAAAGCCATATAGCATAAATCAGTATAAGAAATTACGTAATCTTAATTATGAGTACTTCAATTCCCTCAAAAACAAAGAAACAAATAAACAAACCAACCAACCGACCAACCAAAAAACCCACAGAATTGGAATACTAGGTTTATGATGCACCATATTAACATTTATCTGGAGGGCCAATAATCCATGCACTCAAAGCACAAAGAGCAGTACAAGGGGAAGAAATAGGGCATATACTGTGCAGGATACATCTTACCTAAATCTAGCTATCAGAGTTTAAAATTCTAATCAGAGACAATGGCAAAGGAAGAACACAACCAGAAAATAATTCTGCTCACCATTCTTATGAACAGATAATTATCCTTTTCTCCTAGCTGCAAAGGGAGACCAGATAACCGAAATCTATAGATTAAGCATTTATGTTTTAAATATCCACAAACACCATAAACTGTTATTAAAGCCACTGTCTGTAATTACTTAACAAATAAAAGAAAGACTTACAGAGGAAAACAAAAGACTTAATTTCCTGTTCTGTGATGAAAGTAGTTGATCCCAAGGAGACAGAATTGATTAAAGCCATTTTTGCCTCTAGGTTCATTGTCGTCAAACACTTAAAACAAGATATCACAATGACAAAGACTAACATTTTTCTTTCAATAGAAACAGGATGTATTAGAAAGTAGGTAAGACAGATGTTTTCAAGTTGGCCAGGTGTGATGAAACTCACTATATCACAGTCTGAGAATTGGCTGGAGTAATCCTAGAACCATTTGCACTTGTCTTTGAGAATTTATAGAAAATGCGGAAATCCAGAAGTGTAAAGATAGTGCCCACTACCAAAGTGGGCGGTAAAGAAGAAGGAAGAAAAAGAAGAAAAGGAAATTATTGTCCAATCAACTTATTTCTATTTCCAGAAAAATGTTGGAACAAACCAAGTGCTTTATAACCACCTAGAAGACAACAAGGAGATCAATGCAGATCAGTATGTATTTATCGTGATCTAGGCTCATGAAGATAATCTAATTGTTACCGCAACAGGGAAACTGACCTTGGGCGTTGCAGAGAATTTGTAAATACTTTTGCATTGCTAAAACTTCTAACATTGTCTCAGGCAACATACAGTTTTCTTTTTTTTCATATTTTACAATTTTGATAAAAAATAGAATGAGAAGGCAAATTTGCAATTTACACCAGGCTAAGATTATTTGCAAGCATGGCACCTGCCATGCTTAGAATTTGAAATGATCACATTCAAATGGATGAAATATTTGAAGAGCAAAAATGCACTTCAATATGAGCAAATGACAAGCTATGCACTCAGCAGAAATAATCAACTGCCATAAATGGAAGATTAGAAATTATTAGATATCAGTACGGTTGAAAAGAACCCAGGCACTTAATGGATCACAAACTGAACATGAATTAAATGCATTCTTGAATATGTCAACCAGATTATTGTCTATGAGGCATGTGACACGATATTTTATTCTATTCAGCAGTGGCATGATCTATGCCAAGCAGAATTTGACGTAGTTCAAGAAGAGTGCAACACAGATCTGCAGGATTCAAAGAATAATGAAAATTATTAGACTTGTGAAAAACTAACTTAGGAAGACGAGTTAAAGACTAGACAAAGAGAACATACAATGATAGTTACACATTTAATAAAAGTGCCATATAAACACAGTGGAAAGTAAATCTGCCCTCGGTAAATTCTGTGTAGATGATCTTATGTGGGCATAAGTGCAAACTTCCTACAGTACTGAAGCATAGGAATGTATTTTGGTGGAAATTATAGAAACTTGCCTATTGAAAGTTGAAGAAGTAACTGTCAAGAATGGTAGAATTATAGTTGATCTTGCCTCATAATTATATGTGATTTCTTATGTTGAGGTATTTCCTTTAATTTCTGTTACGAGGCTTGGAAATGAATCTCAATATATTGCTAGGCTTGCTTTATGTTAATCCAAGGGCATATCTTCTTTTTGTATTATTTGTTTTGGCGCTTTGCTTGGAGAATTCTTTATAATGCACTTAATAGAATATTTTTGTAGATAATTGTTCCTTTTATTTGAGAGCTATAGAGCTGAGACAATATTTTGAAGGGTTTTATGAAAAGGGGTAAAGAAAACAAAGTGGTACTTGGTACACAACAATGGACAATATGGCATTTTTAAACTGTGTTTTCAGAGTCTACATTAGACAAATTGGAAATGCTCTATTGTACTTTAAATGCAAGCTTTTAATTATTGTAATGTCTTGTCTTAGTGACTTTGATTCATTGGTTACAATGGGTGAATAGTAGAACAACACTGCCTGAGATAGCAGACATGAACTTCAGATATATATAGTAGCACTAAGTGTCAGATTTGGCCTCCTATTTTTTAATAAACTTCTACCATCAGTGTCAGTTTTCCACATGCAGATTTTTTATTCAGCTGTAGAATTCAGTTACTTGCTCTGCAGGTAACTCAAATCCCCATAAAAGGAAATATATCCACTGTTATGAAGGACTATTTATGGAAGCTGATGAAATGCTTCCTTCATTAAGCTGGGGTTAGGGAAGGGGAAGAGAGAATATGATGTCTGTGTTATTACTGGCAGTATAAATTTAATTAAGAGTCAGTAGATGCTAATCTGGAAATATTTCAGTATTTTGAACATTTTGAAGTCATGTGTGTGACTAGAGCCTTCATTTTCAGCTGATCTTTATCCCAGCATGTTTTTCTCCTAGCAATTATCAGTAAAGAGAAAATGTCACTATTCGTACACAGAAATTATCTTATAGCTCAATCCACAAACTGTACCTAATTTGCTAAAAGTTCTCCAGTGTCAATAACATCAGTAGATAGATAATAACTAGGATAGACAAAAATAAAATTCTTTATTGCCATGAACTTCATTTACAACAAGTAGTCTGTACATGTTAGGATTTATTTTTTCCTACAAAGTTTTATTTTATGAAATTTTTTTTCTAAGAGCTTCCTTTTTGGCAATTAAGGTCAGTCAGCCTACCTTGTCTTCAACTGGGAAAAGCAAATAAAAGGAAAAAGGGAAAATTAATTAAGAAAAAAATCTTTCAGTAGCAAAGTCATCTGTGGCTGGAACTGGTCTGATGTGTTCTTCTGAACTATCAGCAATAAAACACAACAATTCCCAATACTCAATGAACATCTTTCACTGTTACACTGCAAAAAATGATAGAAAGGTGTTTAAAACCATCATTCTTCTTTTATAAATAGGAAAATTTTGAAGAGGACGGCCCAAAGAGAGACAGAGATCAGCAGCAAGGCAAATACATAATTCCTTAAAGTGTCCTTTATATATTTATAATAAATTATTTTCTTGTACTCATTTCACTTTAATTTGGATAATTTCATAATCTTGCAAGCTCATGTTCAATCACTGAGCAAGTGCTAATTGTAATCTGAAAGTGTACCATAAATATGCAACAGTTCTCTCTGGAGGATGAGGGATAAACAGCATGTTGTTGTTTCTTCTGCAAACGAATACGAAGTGCTCTTATTATCTGATTTAGGAATGCATAAGCATATTTTTAGTTATTTTTTATACAAAAGTCTATTTGAGAACTTTGTGTTTTGGTTTCTTTATAACACTTTTCAATTTAGCTTCCCAATGACAAGCACAAGTCATTTGTATGTTTAGCAAAGTAAAAGTGAAAATGTCAGTAAACTAAAGCCAAAAAATTGGTTCAGTCTATGCTTGAGTAGTATGAAGTTTAACCAGAGATACGATGAGTTCAGCTCCAACTTCCTTAGAGAACTCTGACCCCTCAAATCAGACTTGCCTTCTCTTGATGTGTCAGTGCTGAACAGACATCACTTGTCTCTGCTTTGTGCAGCTATTAAAGAAAGAAAACAACACCAGCTCAACAGGGCTCCTTCAAAATGAAATCTTTGCAGACTGTACAGTGGTGAACACATTTCCCCACTGCTTCACAGAATATGAAATGACTGCAGTTAGTTCAAGTAATGTCTGCAGAGTTTTTTTTAGAGTATCTTATAATCAAAACTTTTGCGTACTGGGTGACTTATAAAAGAAACATTTTTTTTTGAAGGAAGGGCAAACTGCTGTTTGTTCCCCACTGGCTAATCCTTGAAATGGGCTTTTGAAATTCTGCATTTGAAATGAGCGGCAGTCATTCACCTGTTTGTTTAGTTTCAATTTCACATTCAGAAAAGTGGATAGATGCCATTTGAACAAAATGCTCCCTAAAGTTCCTTTAAAGAGCCTCTAAGCATGTAAAATCTTCTAAATTGTGGATTTTTTTTAAGAGCACACTGATGTAAGAGATGTATATAAAGCCTAATTTTAAAAGATTTAGGGTGTGAGTCCCTATTTGTGGAATATTTTAGTTTATGCAGTGAGTCTGCCAAGCCAATTTTCAGAACCTAAGCTTTAGTACAAAGCTGTATCCTCTTTCCTAAAATTGACTACAGCAGCCTAGATGTTTATGCACCCAATAATTTTAGCACAGGTATATTAACATGTTGCAACAACGCTGTAGTTAAGTTTATTTCACACAAAACACATCTGAAAGGGAACTTATTTATTTGCACTTTGCGTTTGGAGTTATGGGATATGACAAACACTGTGAATGTCTACAAGTGCTTGAATTAAATCTGGATCGGAATATGGAAATAATCTCCTACAACAACCAGTAAAAGGAAAATAAAAAAGTAAGAAGCAAACTTTGGATATAAATCATAAGGACATTCAGAGTACCACTAAAGAGCACTAGAGTTCATAACTAGAAATGTACATTACACAGGTAACTCAAAGTGAGATGTTTGTAAATCAGTGAGTTTGAATTCTGAGCAGAAAAAATCTTTGCTATTTGTGATAATGACAATTAAATTTATGACTGTAGAAAAGTCTTTGAAATGGATTTTATAGATGGTCAAATAGCTCACCATTCAAAAGTTACATTTTACTGAAGTATTTTATAGACTTTATCGTAATTCTCTACATCCACCAATTAATAAGATAAATTGTGTTCTTAAAATTATGCAACTTCTTAAAATTGAGGATTAAAAGATATCATGATCATACAAAATTTTGGTTTTAATATTTCAGGTTATTTAAGCACAATAACACGCAACAATGATTCCTGAGGTAGAAATGGAGCAAGTTTTGAGAGCTAAAATTATATTTTTCCTGAGAAGAAACAATATAATTTAAGTGTTCTATCACCAGTAATTTGATTTGCTGTTCATTATAATAACAGTAATAATAACAAATTCAATTGCTATTAATGGAAATGTCATATGCACTTTCATAGAGGTTTTATTGTAATTCAGCGTTAATCAGTGCATCATTAAAATAAAGTGTTATCATCTAATTTGTATTATTCAAGCATAAAGGCAAAAAAGTCTATTATGGTGCACTGTACTACGCAACAGTTATTTTAATAAAATAATTTTGCTATATAGTTGTATCTTTTTCTTACATTATAGTGTAGTAACAGTGTACCAAAATGTGCTAATTCACATCGTATATATCCAGTGCTCTGTTGCAATAGCAAGGTTAAATTTGCTCACTGCTTTCCTCACAAAAGAATCTCTGAAAAATTTTCAAGGTTAAAGCATGTTGAAATAGCTTTCAGGATTAAGGTGCTTCCCATCCATAATACAAGAGTATTTTTATTTGAACAAGTTATCTTTATTAGCAGAAATAATTGACTAAAATATAGGTTGATATAGCAGCTTCTAACCTGTGAGAGAGGCAGATTTCTGAGGGTAGTAAGGAACTGGAACACATTGCCCAGGGAAGCCGTGGATGCCCTATCCCTGGAAGTGTTTAAGGCCAGTTTAGCTGGGACTTTGAGTAACCTGGTCTAATGGAAGGTGTCCCTGCCCATGGCAGGGAGGGGTGAAACCAGGTGATCTCTTCCAACCCAAACCATTCTATGGTTCTATGAAATTACCTCTAAGATGTTACAAGACTCAGGATTATATAGATTTATGGATTATTCTGGATTTTTGAGGAGTCTGGCTTCTGCAGCAGATCCAGATCTTGGGTTATGTTATTCCCATCAGTTTAAGGCTGGGAACTGTTGGGCTGTTTGAAGTGGAATAGAGGGAAAACCAAATGAAGAATGAGCAGATATCTAAAACTAGCAAAAGAAAACAGTGAAGAAAGATGTATATCTAAAAAGACAACAAAAGAGCACATTTGTGCACTAATTAAGGCTATTACTTTAGTATCACTTAAGTTTTCCCAGTCCCTATCACAGAAAAGCTTTTACTTCACAGTGTTTTTTAATGATAATTTAAGATGCAAAACCAGCTTTTGACATGAAGTTGGGTCTCACATCTTTTTATAAATGATCCTGTTTCCATCTATAGGCCAATAAATATTCAATACTCATCCAAAAATCTTAATCACTTTCAAAATGATTGATAAAATATTGCTTAAGATCAGCCAGAACCCAGGATTCTTGTCTGGATAGTAAAAATCCTGTGCCTGAAACCCTTCAAGCCATAAATACATTTCAGTTATGTTTCCTATGTTGTATTTGTCAGACTTTTTTAAAAGGAGAAAGTGTCTTCAGGAGAATCATTCAAGAGGAGTGAGCATAAAGGATGGTGTGTTAAAATCATTAAGTAATTTAGGTTGTACAGTAACTGTGAAAGTCATCTGCTCCTACCCTCTGCTCAAAGCAGGGTCAACTACAAACTCAGAGCAGGTAGCTCTAGGTCAATCTGTGCATCCGAATTCTGAGTATTCAGTGACAGAGACCTCACAGCATCTCTAAGCACCCTGTGCATCCCAGTGAAAAAGTGTTTCCTCAAGCCTAAGTGCACTTTCTCATGTTAAGTTTGTACCTCTCAGCTCTTGTGAACCTCTGGGATATGTCTGGCTTCATCCTTCGTGTAACCCAGAATCCACTAGGCAGCTAGCACAGTATTAAGGTCCATCTCAGCCATCTATTCCTTGGTCTGAACAAGCCCAGCCCTCCTAGGGCTCCTTTGAATACCATGTGTTCTATCCCCCATGCATCTCTATGGCCTACCACTGGACGTGCTCCAGTTTGTCATCCTCGGTCCTGCACTGGGGAAGCCTGAACTGGGCATAGTACTCAAGATACAATATCATAAGCACCAAGTACAGGCAGTTAGTAATTCGCTTTGACCTTTCAGCCATTTTCTTAGTAACAAAGTTACAAAGGGCACACTGCTGGCTCAAATTCACCTTGCCATAAACCAAGACACCCAGGTCCTTTTCTGCAAAACTGCCTTTTGTCCAGCTGCACCTCAGCCCTTACTGGCACATGGCATTATTCCAATTTGCCTTTGTTTAATTTCACAAAGGTTTCCATCAACTAATTTCTCCAGCCTGTTGAGGGCACACTGAATGGTATCCCTGCCCTCCAGTACATCAACTGCTAACTCACACCCGTGTTTGATATTGTCTAGGAATTTGAAAACAGTGAACTGCATCCCATCATCCAGATCAACAACAAGAAAAATTACTGGTCACTGAATTAAATTCTGAAAAATGTTACTTTTAACTGACTGCCAGTGGGACTTCAAACTAGTGACCACAGGCAATTGAGCCCAGTAGTCCTGTCAGGTTTCCAGATAACCTGAAAACTTTCCATGCCCAACTTTGCTACAAGAATGCTGTGGGAGCATGTCTATGTGTCTCTATCTCCAGCACCTTGCTGAAGTCAGGCAAAATGATACCCAACTACATGTTTCATCAGAGATAGTTATCATGTTGGTCATGTGTGATTTATCTTTGATAAATTCATGATTGGTCATGCCACTGTTTTTCAAAGATGGCAGAGAAAGGCTTTGCAGTGTTGTTGGTGAGCTCCCTCTGCACCCTTGAATGCATCCCATCCAGTCTCTTATCCCAGTTTGACTATGTGGTCCCTAATCATTCTCTTTATAGCATGGGTAGTGATTCATTCTTCCAAGCTTTGCCCCTAAGCACAGGGACCAGGGAATCTTAGAACAAACCCTGACTTTAAAGAGAAGGGTGGGGCGGGGGGGGAAGATACCTTAAACTGTTCCTTGTTCTCATTCTTCATTACACCCATGTATTTGCTTTCAACATACCTGAAAAAAACTTTTTGATGCCATGCACTTCATTAATCAGTATCATGCCCAGCAACATGTCTGTATTCTTTCTGGATAGCTTGTCCTGCCTTTCACCTTTTCTATGGTTCCTTTTTGTGTCTGAACATAGGTTCATGGTGAATCAAGGCAGGCTTTTGCCAGGCCTGTTGGGTTTGCTGCAGAGCAGATTGTTCCTGCACTCTGTGGAGGCTCTCCATGAAGGAAGATGCTATGCCTATGCACATACCTGAAAAAAGGTTCCAAGTGCAGGCCTACTGTGTGATTTCTGTGGCACCAATCTGTACAGTAAATAGGTCAGGTCTGTAGAGTCAATCAGCATTTAGTTTTCAAATAATGAAAAGAGAAAGAGAAATGAGGAGAAAGGGGAAGTCACGTTCTCCAGCTTTTCCTCTTTTGAGGACACTGAGATCAGCGTTCCCTAACCATTCCATGATTCTATAATTTGCAGATGTGAATTTGGAATAATTACAGGCTAGACTTCCCACTCTGAGACAAATTCTGCTTGTTCATACTATTAAGCCCCATCTGTTTAGGTACGTTATTCACAGAGAGAGTAATGAGGTACGCAGTAATAAACAGTCATCTTAAGATCATAGATTGGCATTGGAATAAATGTTTTTAAGTCTATTATTTTTCTCATGGTGTAGTATTAAGTTGTATAACCATCATCTTCATTTCTACTGCCTCCTTATTGATTTGAAGTGTGGATTTCAAGCATATATATGTATGCATATATACAGTGATAGATCTCAGCTGGTGTGCTGCTTCATTCCAGTCACTAACATCAAAGGGAGTTTTTGAATTAATGTAAACCATTAGTAAATCAAAAAAGCAATTCAATGCAACACAGCAGGGAGAAGATGCAATATCTACAATGCTGGAAAAGTACTTAAAGAAGGGCAGTTGTTAAAAGCTAGGGAATTCAGAAAGACATTTTAACAGAATGGTACAATAAAGATCAGACATTCGCTGAACAATAATAAAAACCAGAACAGAAAAAAAAAAAAAAATCCAGCAGACATCTCTAAAAACATATGAAGTAAAATATATTTTACACCATGTTCTCTCAAACAATGCAGTTGATTAGAACATTGGTCAAGAATAGATCTCAGAATTTTACACTGTTCTGTGCCTTAAACCTCAAGGCACACCCATGCAGGTACCTAAGTAATGGAGCATACAACTTTCAGCCAGCTAACTCTTAAGTACATGTTCCCAGAATTTTGGTTAGGCACTTGGCTATCATTATGAAATATACAGAAAAAGCTCTTATCTTGACATTGTATGCAACATTTCCAACATGCTGCATAGGTAGCCAGAGAAAGGCAGAAGAAACAGTAAAGGAGGTAACTTCTTAATCCTGCATTTTAGAAATTGGATTGGAACAGGAATGTTTAAATTTTAATCAGAACTGCAAAAAGGATTTCCTGTATCCTTGGAATACACCATCTGGAATTGCTTTTAACAGGAATATATATATCTTATATACCTTTTGGGGGATTTTGTTATTTTATTTTTTTTTTTTAGCACAGACACCATCAGAATGTTGTGATATTTTAAGTTTGTCTACAAGATACCACTCAAACTTTCCAGTTCTCACAGAAATAGGTGCCATCAATAGGTCTCTCACTGGCTTTTGCACATTAAAATCACACCTTGGTCACACTCCTCGGTTGCACTCCTCAGTTCTTGCTTCCCTAAATTCACCTTGGAAGCTGGCTGGGTGTCAGTGGATGATTTATTCTTCTCACAACTGTGTTTAGAGTCTCCTGAGAAGGCACATAGCTTCACTGTGACCAAAGTAGAACTTCTACTTTGTACTCAGAATCATCTTCATAGCCAATAATTCAGAAATCAAAACAAAACTTATCTGGAAAGCATTGCTAGGTGCTAGGAAAAGCAGTGTTTTGACTGATAAAAAGGATGAACAAGAAGTCAAAAGAGACTCTAGGGATCTCTGCATGCTCCTTACAAGAGCTAGATATCTTTAGAAGCTGATGGCTACTTCACATACAGTTCCTCAAGGACTTGCCAGGTCTTCTGATGGCAATTGGACTTTACTAACAGAAATGGCAGATGAATCAGTGAATGAAATTTAAAAATGTACATTTCAACAAGGTAACTCTTGGCATCTAATTTCATGGCATAGCAGTTTCTTTCAGTGGTGTCATAGAGACATTGAAGAGATACAGGTATGTTCTTTATGTCTTCAAGTCTCTGGTGCTTCTGAGGGAAGCTAGTAATCATCAACCCTTTTGAGTTATGCTAGAGGAAAATGAGTGGAAATACTGATCTGTCAAACATTTACTGACTTAAAGGAAGATAAGCAATATTTTCTGATCCTCTGAGACAAAGTATGCATGTTATGATTACAGACAACTTGCCTGTGTGCATGACCATCAGAGGTTTTATTTTTGTGTCATAAAAGTGATTGCTGTGCTGACTTGAGCTGATTGTAAAGCACTCAAATTTAGATCTTGTATGACACCGTGTGTTCTTAGAGCTTAATATTACTCTTTGTCAAACAGTGAGAGTTTTGTTAAAAAAGAATACAGGTAAATAGATCAGCAAGTCTGAGAGCTGACAGATAACTTAGGAAGAATAGTTACAAAATATGACAGAGTTTTGTATTAGGTAAGCTGTAGCTTGGTTGCTTTTACTTATTAGCAACAAATTAGATTAGAACAAAATTATTATAGCTAGCAACAAATTAGACTTTGAACATATGCTTTTTTCATGGCATAGGTTGGAAGTTAGGTCATACAGTGAGCTATTCTCCACTTCTATTTTTTGATTCAGCAAGTTTGCAAAGCAAGATAGTTATAAATCCTTACAGGAACTATGCACCTATTCTGGATACAGCCCTCTATACCTTTGAGGGACAGCATATAGACTGTGATTCCCAGCACTGATGGTGCACCACTTTGCTTGCTGGTCTTGAATTCCAGCCACACTGAAGTACAACTGGAACCCATACACTTAAAGTGGTACTATTGCTACAAAGCAGCAAGGTGCTAAATGTCACTTTGAGGACAAGACTGATGACTGCTTCTGTTTGTGTTTTCTGCTACTCCACCAAGTACTCCAATTTTCTTTCTATCCTCTTTTTCTAGGAGAAAATAGTCTGCACTGTTTTAAATATAAATTATTCTCCCCTAAGCAGCCAGCATACAATAAAACAAAAAGTAAAATCACCATCCTTGGGATTTCACTTCCCGTTGTTTTTACTTTCAGTTATCATTATCAGCTCATGAGGGAAGAGTTAGTAGGCAAATAAACTAACAGGTTTTTGACATTTCTGTCAATATCTATCCAAGAGCTTTTTCCACCAGACCGACTGGGTAATTTTAGCTGGAAATGCATTTTTGCTTCGCTGCTTGAAAACTTAAAAAAAATGGCTAAATGCGTTTGTCTTTCATATTCCTCTTACTGCTTCATTTCAAGGAATCCAAACATCAGAAGAAGAGAATGTTCTCACATTATCCAGGGATCTTTCTAATCTATAGTAAATAAAAACAAGGGACAGTTGTTCCCTCTCTGTCCTGGGTTCAGCAGTAGCAGTCATTTTTTCTCCTTCTTAGTAGCTGGTGCAGTGCTGTGGTTTTGACTTTTGGCCTGGGAACAGCGCTGATAACACCAATG
>WYDI02034388.1:0-29514 GCA_009867235.2 Psittacus erithacus
GTATTCTCTTCCCTTGTTATTTCCCTTATCATTGTTATTATTGGTGGTAGCAGCAGTGGTTTGTGTTATACCTTAGTCACTAGACTGTTCTTATCTCAACCTGTGGGAGTTACATTCTTTCGATTCTCTTCCCTATCCCTCCAGAAGAGAGGGAAGGAAGCGGGGGAGTGAGCGAGAGGCTGCATGGTACTGAGTTACCAGCTGGGCTTAAACCACAACAAGTACATATACTGCTTTACATTGTTTGACAGCATAAAATGGTTAACTACAGCATGATTTTGCACTATATAATATAACAAGAAAAGGTCATGGGCTATCAAATATATAAATTAAGTACTAAAAATAAGTGTCTGTGCCACCTGCATGTTATTTGTAAAACGGCCTCTAATTCCTTCTCCAGGTTCCTCTTTGAAAAGTTCATCACATTACAATGATTCTTATTGTTGATCTCTGACCACATCATCTGCCATCCCTGAGGAAGGCATTAGTCTGTTGAATAAGAAGTCATTTTTTCTAGTTGATAAGATATCTGAACAATTAATAACATTAACATCTTTGCTCCAATTTCTTATTTGAACCGTAGGAATCAGAGCTCCATCTGAGAGTAGGGCCCCTTTCTTACTGGGGTGTTATCACTGTACCTGAGTGGTATCAGTGAGGAAACAAGGATGGAACTGTGCATAACTGTTTTGCACTGCCACCTTTATTGGGACATCTTTTACCTTGTACACAATGTACACAATTTGAGATTACTCAGATATCACTTATTGGCTAACATAGTAGATAGCAAGGACTAATACAAGTAGCATAAGCATTAACCTGCTTACCAACTCCCCAGAGGGAGCACATACAGCTGATGATCCTCTCCCAGCCAGGCAATTGTCAGGCCAGTGAGGAAAAGCTTCTTGGAACTAACTGATTCTTAATGTTGCCGAGTTGCTGTCTTCTAATGCTCTTCCTTGTCTTGTTTGGTTTATAATTTTTCATATCAGTATTTCTCCTCTTGTACCCTTGAGCTGCTGACTACTTACCTAGCTACCACACTTTTGTTTGTTTTTACTTTTCTTAACTTGCATAGCTTTAGTTCATATACTTTCTTATTTCTTAATAATTTTCTCAGTAAAACTGAGCCTTAGACACAGAGCTGTCAGACATCAAACCAGGCCTGGATGACATTCAGCTGAACCCTTAGGCTATGAGTTACAAGAGCAGCAGCATTCACGGTTGAACAGATTTACTCACTGTTAATGATGAGCCTGGATAATACTCTGGCCACCCCTGCTGAGCTCAATGCCTTATCTACTAGGCCATATTGCTTGCCTTCAGTAATGGCATGTACATAGTAGCATTGCCCAAACCACTGTGCGAAAGCACACCATTAAGATTACAGTCATTATTCAACATTTGCAGATGTAGTTGAGTCAGGGATATCACCCAATTTACTGATTTTTCTATTTATACATTCTGATATAGATTAATCATGTGATCAACTACTTATTTACATGGGAGTCCTGCATTATGTACCCGTCATTTAGGAAGGAGCTATTCAATGTTTTCAATATTTAATATTTCAAAATTCTTTGATGAGAAACTTACCATGAGCCAGCAGTGTGCACTCGCAACCCAGAAAGCCAGCCATATCCTGGGCTGCATCAAAAGTAGTGTGACCAGCAGGTTGAAGGAGGTGATCCTGCCCCTCTGCTCTGCCCTCCTGAGACCTCGCTTGGAGTATTGTGTTCAGTTCCGGTGTCCTCAACATTAAAAGGACATGGAACTGTTCGAACAAGTCCAGAGCAGGGCCATAACGATGATTAGGGAACTAGAGCACCTCCCAGATGAAGATAGGCTGAGAATGTTGGGGCTGTTCAGCCTGGAGAAGGGAAGGCTGCATGGAGACCTCATAGCAGCCTTCCAGTACCTGAAGGGGGCCTAAAGATGCTGGGGAAAGACTTTTCATTAGGGACTGTAGCGGTAGGACAAGGGGTAATGGGTTCAAACTTACACAGGGGAAGTTTAGATTAGATATAAAGAAAAAGGCCTTTACTGTGAGGGTGGTGAGGCACTGGAATGGGTTGCCCAGGGAAGCTGTGAATGCTCCATCCCTGGCAGTGTTCAAGGCCAGGTTGGACAGAGCCGGGTTGGACAGAGCCTTGGGTGACATGGTTTAGTGCAAAGTGTCCCTGTCCATGCAGGGGGATTGGAACTAGATGATCTTAAGGTACTTTCCAACCCAAACCATCCTCGGATTCTATGATTCTGTAATATGCTGCTGCCATGCACTTTCAGTGTCTTATTTGTTGAACATTATTAATGACAATTATTAATTCCTTTTATCATTCCCCATGAAGTTCATCCCTGCAGTTAATTACAAAGTTTAACCACAAACTTTGGCTGTGCCAGGCTAGTTTGGACCTTCCTTCTAGACTGGAAGACATTTATATAATACCTATTGTTGCTTCCATTTATTACATTAAAATACAAAGCACCAAACAACCTTCAATATTATCGTGGTTTATTCTTGTATTAATACCAGCTGATAGTCAAGTATTAACAATCTTTTCCTTCAGTTCTTGATTGTCATGAAAAGTAAAGGCATTCAGAGTCAGGAAGCACCTCTGGTCTGAACGAAGTCATTTAAAAGAGCAAGCCTATAAAAACAGGGCCTACAGCACTGGTGTCAAGTAAGGATTTAACTGCGTTGCATTCTTCTCTCTGCAGGAATTCTCGATTTCTATACCCCTCCAAGGATCCAGAGGGAAACAAAGATTAATTAAGAGATATTGAGCGAAATGTATCTGGAAACAGTTTAATTCACTGACTGAGTAAAAACCACAAACCTTTATGTAACAGCTATTTCCAAGATTGACTTTTACTAGAGACTCCTGGCTCCTTTTAGACCCTGATTTCTTTTTTCTATCTGTTCAGCTAGGTCCAGTCCCAGTTCCAGGCTCTGAGTCCTTGAAAGGTGAACCAAAACACTGAATATATATTTTATGTAAGCAAGGGATATGTACCAAGCACACAACCACCTGCTCTTCTCCAGTTTAACAATAAAGCCTTTATTGTACTAATTACTAAGGCGATGTAAGAAGGGTGGGTTGAAGAGAAAAACCTTGCATCTGAACCAACACAATAAAAAGGAGGTATCTAAATTTCACACATAACTCTCATTCAAATAGGTGCATTTGGTGTCTATCAGTGTTCACTACCCAATATATTTTCTTGTATCCAGGAATCATGTACGCAAGACATTCCCACCCAAATCTGGGAATTCTGGATAAAATGAACCAAAATTCTCATTTTATAAGATGGCAGTGAACAGGTATCAGTGGTCTGCACAAAAGTTTATTTTTGCTTTATATTTTTTGCCAGAATCAGGTGTTTCCTTGAATATCGTTTCTACTGTGTTTGTGATCAGCATATCAATTACCTAGCAATCTTGACCAGTATTTTTGCTATACATTAGTATTTCCAAAATCCTTACTTGTCCCTGTCAACCTGTAAAAATCATGTTGTCATAATGCATCAATGTAACTCAGTCCATAGAAACTTAAAAATTAATACTCTTCTACCAAAATAAATAACATGTATATTTTATTTTCTTCCTCGTATGTAATGAGCTATGCAGATAAAAATAGGCTCACAGAACAGAGGGCTATACTGTTTCAGCAGGAAATCAAATCCTCCGCTAGGTCACAATCTCATTAGGTCTGACTTTCCCACTTAAAGTTTCTTTTCTCAGATATATTTTAGACTTTAGAAAGCAAGTTTTTTGGAGTACAGACTCCCAATTAATTGGTTCCAATTAATAATGGTATAGTTTGGGGATCTATTAATTAGTAATGAGAGGTTGTACTTTCCACAAATATACTTTCAGTTTTTCATTTTCTAGAGTTTTCACACTTACAACACCCTTTTTTTTTCCCCCAGCAAAAGCAACATGAGCCAGATATTTTGCTTTCTATTTGCAGAAACTCCATATCGTTGAATGTAAATTAAAAATAAGTATGCCCAAAGTTTCTTCAAGTAAGGACTACTGATTACCCTTTCCCTTGTACAGCTCGAATTCAGTGCTATTCATCTGTCATACTGCATGCATGAGGTATTGTCTGATACAGGGTCCTGATTTTTTAATAAGAATTTTGCATTTGGCAGTCAGTGAGTCTGTCTCAGATAATTTATGAACTCCTTTGCTCACAAATCAAACTGATTCAGTTCTGGAGAAATCCATGGACAATTTTTTGTGTGTGGCAGCATGATGCATGTTTTCCATGATGAAATGATATTCTCCTAAGTCCTCATCTTTCTGTAGATGTTAAGTACTGATAATCTCCACTTTGCTGAAAAGATCTCTCTGATTTATAACAGTTCTGGTTACTAATTTAGCTACAAAGGCCTATTAGCAGGCTGAAGTGCTCAGATGGGTCAGTAGTAAAACAGCCATTGCAGCAAGGTCTTGTCTACTATCAATGTCCATAATTTCTCTCATTTAGTAAGACAATAATAATAATAATAATAACAGCTGTCCTAGGTCTTGTTCACTGTTTCAGGTTCAGTTTTCTATGAGTCAATTATTATTATGTTTGCTAGAATGTATTTCAACAACACAATTTAGCAGAAAGCAGTAAGTGGGCAAAATGCAAAATACAAATATAATTTCATAATAAAATTAAACATAGAAATGAAGATTGCCCTGCTGATTTTCCTGGCATAAGCATTGCTAAGGTACAAGCTTTCAGAGAGCTGTGATTTTGTTGGGCTTTTTTGTGTGGTTTTTGTTTTGGGGGTGTTTTTTGGTCGGTTGGTTGGGTTTGTGGTTGGTTGGGGTTTTTTTTTGGGGGGGGGTGTGTCTTTCATGTGTTTTTTTTCACCGCTTTACCTCTTCTTTAGTAGGTCAGGTATTTTGCAGTTTTGAAATTTAGCAGCAACAGTACTGCATCTGTTATCATTTGTCATTGAAGCAATTTTCTACTTAAGAGACACTTGATAGCTTACAGTTCGTTCCTTCCTGGGCCCTCTGCAATCCTACTAATCTAACAGGCCTAAGTTCCTTTATAGCAACCTGTCAATGTGGAACTGACCCAGGGCTGCTACTCACTTACTTCATTAGAGTTTACACCTTCTTTTCTGTCTTTACCTTGCCCTTACAGAGTTTGAAGGAGCCAAGAGAATTATCAGCAAATTGGATACATACATTTTGTTAGGTAGTCAAATCTATACATGTCTGTATAAGTAAATATCTACCTTTAAAGCAGTTTATTTGGACAAGCCTTTTTGCTTCCATTCTTAGTATATATGCTGTCTTTAAAGTACTGTAAATCTGTCCCCTAAATCACCTTGGAGACTTGACTTCTGTCAAACGGAATAGGATTAAAGTTATCAAGAGTATTCCAAAGTATACGTCTTTCTAAAAATCATACTACTAATTTTATGTTCACAACAACGCAAAAGAATTATTGATGTATCCAAAGACAGCAAAGAGACTTTCTGAAAGTAGTGAAAGGGATTCTGAATTGGAATGATGAAGTGCCTAATGGCAGAAAGCAGCTATCATTACAATATATGCAACAGGCTTTTGCTAAAAAGTGTTTTGCTTTAGAATGCATAATTTACTGAATAAACTTGACTTTCATTTGCCACTTTCATATTCTCCTCCCTTTTCTATAATTCTAGGATATTTTATAGCCATTTGAATTCAAACCAAAATGTTAACATTGCACAGCATTTCCTGCTACAGGAGTGGTCTAAAAAGTCCAGAAAAAAATATAATAAATGGCAGCACATATCTGGTGAAGACTTGCTGGTTGCTTTCTCTAGCAAAGTTATATTATTCTGTAAGCCTGGCACTTCATTAAGTAAATGTCTTCAATTTTAAGATGCAGTGTCTAACCCTAATTTGGATACTTTTAATGCTACAGAAGATTTTTATGTTGCAGTTACTGAAAATAGCTTAGCTGTCTAGTGCCTGAATCATTATTTTTATACTTTGAAGTATAACCGTAACAGAATCACTTCATCCTCCTGTAAAAATCCAGGAGTGAAGCTAAAAGAAAGCAACAGTATCATCCATGATGGTTAATAATGATAAAGAGTGACTGGGCTAAGTAAATGACAAAGAACGTCTCAGGATATAACTGCTGAAGGAAAAGGTAAGGAAAAAAAAGCAAACACCATAGAACACCACGAAAACTAAGCTCTAGGAGAAAGTTTTATAATGGAAGTCAAAATTCCATTTCCACCAACAGTACTAAACAGCACACTTAATATTGCTGGAACGAGAATCTTTGCCATTGAGCTAGAGAAGCTCACAGAGAAAAACATCTGCTTGAGGCTTTGAAAGCCAGCTAAGGAATTTTTCTGTACAATTCCTAGTAACTGTTTGCATGGCTAAGGCTGCTTGATTTTTTCAGGGGGTTTGGGGTGGTTGGGTTTTTTTGGTGAATTTTAAACAGCTTAACCACATTCTTGCCTCAGTCCTACTTAAAGCCACACAAAAACATCAAAGCCATTTCTAGCTGCTTCTTCATAGGTGTAAAGATAATGCAGTTCTTTTCCCCCTGTATCTCCAGCTTGCCAAGTGCCACTCTTGACTAAAAAAAGGAAGCAAACAGTCTAATCATACACACACTGGAGTGTACTTAGCTATTATGAGCTAATATGATAGCTCATAATATCTTTCAGAAAAGATAGGTTTAGTGGCCCAAAATAAAAGGCCAAATTCAAATTCTCTTTCTTCCTTCCCATGCACTAAAGAACATCATGTGTGCACATACACACACACACTGGTTGGGAAAGGAATTCTTCACCCTGAAATAAAAGCTGTATAAAGAATAGAAAAATAGCTCCTCAAGGGACAAGTCTGGCTTCCTGGTTTCAAAAAGCAGATGAGGTGGACGCCTTTACAAGCAGAAGCTCATCTATCACATGGACTTCCATGGACTGATAGAAAGGGGAAAATTAAATGAATGGACTCACAGCTGCACAAATGAATAAAAACAAAGGTAGTTTTCTACACCAAAGACTTAACTCAGCATGTATTCAATCAAGATTGTATTCTTCTATCTTGGTAATTAGGCTGAAGATAAAATGTACTTTCTTCACACATTTCTGCTCTTTTTTTGTACAAATAAAACTGCTGTCCTCTGCTACACTTCCTCTGTAGTTCTTACTTATGTTTTAAAAAGCTTAGTGAACAATTTATTGTAGAATAAGTTACTCTGTGCTGCATGTCATGGAAAAATCTTAGCATGAAAGCTGAATGCCACTGTATTATTTTGTGAATGTTGTTGGGTTTCTTTTTTTGCAAATAAGGAAAATATTGAATGAAATTAATTGTGACAAAGCATGTCACAAAGAATCAATACAAAAGAAAAAAGAAAAATAAAATTAAACACCCTACCCCTCCAAAACCAAAATACAAGCTACCACACCTCATGAGCACAGAAGTGAAGTTTCTGAAGGTGGAAGCTGCTGCTATAGAGTACATCTAGGCAACAGCATAGATTCCCAGCTCTGTGCCAGTGCATAGTGTGCTCTTGTTCCATATTTGCACTGCAGTGTCTTCACTCCTTACCCTCGATATTAAGATTTCATGTGCATTATACTCTTTACATCTCCTTCTTCCAAAAAGCAGGGCCCAATCCTATCCCTGCCTGCCTTCACCCCCAATACTCTACCCAGGTTCTCCCACTTCATGTCTAGACTTGCTATACCACATTAGCTCAACAAATTGTACTCAAAAGTACAATTCTTCTGCAAACAAAACAAGGTGGAAAGAAGTTATGTGCACATAGCAGCAATTTACCAGCAAATACAGTTGGCTGCACATAGGAGTTTATCTTACAGACCAAATGAGAACTTCCTCACAGAAAATGCCATAGCTACCACTTTAAAGTGAACACATTGCCTCATTGGTACATGCGGCCCAGATTCATAACAGCTGCTAGAGTCACACTGAAATCACCTAAAATGAAGAATGAGATTAAAAAAGAATGAATAGCCAGCAGTTCGAAACACTTTATCTACAGCATATTAATGATGCATTTAGGAAAGATTAGGAAAGATTACTACAAGGACATAGAAACAATTCACAACTCTTTACAAGTTATCTGCATCACAGGTTTAAAAAAAAAGTAATCATTTAAAACCATGTCCCTCTTTTGCATATGATAAAAGACTGCTCTGTACTTGTGCCTTCCAGGGGGTGAGGGGAAAACAACCAACATGGCTTACCCAGGTTCAGAAGAGCTACCACTTAAGACTAGTTTTAACAAGATCTGACAATCACAGAAAGATGATGGAGGCTTCTTGGCTTCAATCAGCAATTTACACATGACTGGGAGTCCATAAATAAACTATAAAGACAGTAGTGAATTTATTTCTAAAAACCACAACATTTTAAGTAGGTTTCATCATGTCAGAAAAGGCTCAGATATGCATGGAAAAAGAACTCTTGGACCACATGAAAAGCAGACTGGAAAATCTCCTCATTGGAAATGATTACCCAATCTGCAGCAATAGACACCCCGGTTCATCAAGATGCACAACCAAAAGCTTGATTGAACATCAGCAGGTAAATTGCATCTTTTTTGAGCTGATATAAAATCCAGTTCTCTAGCACTAGAAACAACATTAAGTTTTAAATTTTCAGGTAGGGGTAACACATTAACATCCTAGTCTTAAATTATGTTGCAAGTTCAGTAAGAAGCAGAATAGTCTGTTGGAATTAGTATGTTTGCTGAGGGGTGGCATGCTTCATCAGTGTGCTACAGGAGACAATTTCAGCTGCAGAGAGAAGCTAGGACTGACAAGCTAAATAGTCTTGAAATTTGTGTGTGGGCAGGATGCATTCTGCTCAGCCTTTACCAATGGAACTCTCCAACAACCCTGGCTGTCAGCCAGGATTCACAATCTCTTGAAACAGAACCAGCGGGCAGAAGACCCATTTCTTCGGCTGTTTCCATTTTTTTTGGCTAGTAGTAGAATCTGCACTTCAGCCAGCTGGCCAGGGTCTCCAAATGCTCTTAAAATCTGCATAGAAATTCAGTGTAACCAATTTCTAAAAAGGTAAAAGGTATACGAGATCAAAAACCCTACCGATGCCATTTATTCAAAACCAAGGCTCCCCCCTCTGTATTTCTTGCTACTTCCATTATGTTGATTAGAAATGTTTTTAACAAAGGTGGTCTAATTCTGAGCCTAGTGCAAACTATTCTCTGTGAGACAATGAAAGCATCACATATATCCAACAGCAGAACTTAGTTGTAAAGGAATAGGTTATTGGAATGGAGGAAGCATTGTATTTTATTTCTGTAGATTTAGATAAAAGGCATAATTTGAAGTGTATTGTTGTATAACACTGAGCTTTTGATTTATGAAAATTCTTTGGGGGTTTTTTGTGTTTTCATTTCAGATAACGGTATTAGCATAAGAAAGCAATATTAGTGATGGAAAGGGAAAGACATCTGTCCTTATTCTAAGGGACAGAACTTGACGATGTTTACCAACAAGGCGGTCTAAATTTCCCAAGCAAAAAACTACTTTTTTACTTGCTCATGCTATCATGAACTTTGAAGTCATTTAGGCTGGAATTTTTCATGCTCCAAATGCCTATATCAAGTGATTTGTGTGTGCACGTGCAAGGAAAGCTTCAGACCAAACACGATCAAAGTAAAAGAGCTTGCCTTGACAAACAGAGAAAACCCAAAGAATCATTCATTTAAGGCTTACAAACTGCGTGCTTTGTTGCAGAGAGTTGCAAAGCTTATTTTGCATATTCTTTTTACTTAATCTGAGAGAATTTGATCAGATTTAACCACATTTACCTCTTCACAATGTGTTACAGAATCCTGCAGGAGTTAGAAGCTCCATCTACTTGCTATAGCTAAGTAACTGGCAGGGAGGGGGCGGGAAGGGAGGGAAGGAGGGAATTAAAAACCTTGTATATGATCATTAGAATCCTGCTGGACTTGGGTAGCTTAATTATCTGCTAATTGTGGCTGCAGCTGTCAAGGGGTTTGTATGAATTTCTGTTTCCTTACTGCTGTAGACCATGCTGTGTGCAGCCCGTAGACAAAAGGGGAATGGAGAAACAAGATCTGTCCAGTATTTGCAGTGTCTCCATCTAAACAACATCAAAAAGCAGATAATTACCTTTATCAGTTCTAAAGAAACATAGCGTATCAGAAGTGCAAAAAAGGGTGACAGGGATCCTGGGCAAGAGATTGGGACTGAAGCTATGGAAAGTACTAATGATGGAGAAGACATGATACACATGATGAATGGCACTGACTGAGGCCAAACCAAATAACAGAAAACTATATGGTCCTGTAATGATCATATACACCCATAAAACAAGGAAGTCACATTTATATACACTAAAATAAGCCCAAACAGTTTCTGTCAATTTCTCATGTTGGGGTGTTTGTGTTCAATTGTAGTACCATTTCTCCTGTTCCTCCTTTTCCTAATTCAGTAATATGATTTGTATCTGCATGTACCTACACGAAAAAGACAACTAAATGAGAAACTGTGACATTTGGTATGACTGAGATACATTCTTTACTCAAAGAAGCAGTTCAGCCCTTTTGTTAGAATATCTCCCCAAATTATTCAGCTTGCATTTTCAGGGCCAGAAGGAGCTTGTAAAATTAACTAACTTTATCTTTTTACCTATTTTAGGAAATGGCTCTTTCCAGAGTTCCGTCTTTCCCTCTCCTGGTATTATTAACAACCACAGATTTAATTCTTATTGGAAATCTTGTGTTCATGTTTCACTGATTAATTTTTACTATAATTAAGACAGGTTGTTAACAGTTTATTGTTCATCTTATTATAATGCTATAAATAGGCTGAACAATTATATTAAAAAGGAGTCTGAAAAGAGACACAGCCACTCACAAACTTCCTTCTAGTCATAATTTGTATAAACAAGTTTGTTTGCTGTGATAATTCAGTAACATGTAAGAGACTGAAGACACATGTCAGGAGCTCTTATCAATAGTCTGCTTCTCCCAGTCACCACTCTAAGCTTCAGGGTGCATGTTACCATGAATGCTGTTCTTTAGAACTTGCAATTACATTTTTATAGCTAATGCACTTTTAACAAATAGCAGCAGCAGGAATACAAGAAGGGCTTTGGAAAATATATATATAATCTTGTAATAAAAAAACCTTGGCTATTTGATTTTGAGAAGGATTTAAGGCTGTTAGTTCATTAGAAATAACTCAAGTTAACATTTTCTTGGGATTTAATTTAGGATTAGTATTTATTTATGAAACCACTGTTTTGCAGGAAATATAGTTTCCCACAAAAGTATTATATTCACATAGAACTAAAGCTGATAACATATGAGGAACATAATTAAAAGAGCAATTCCCATAGTCAGGTTATGTTAATCCTGGGAATGCATACACATATTTAAATTTCAAAGAAGTCCATGAACTCTGGGGAAAAAAAAAAAAATCTTGCTCAGAGACTATGTAAAAAGTACAGAAATTTGTGGGTTTTGCATATCCTAATGATGCACATCTACACTGAGGTTTTCTGCAGTCTACTTCTTATATGATTTTAACTATAGGTTTTCTAGGTTTATGTGTTCAGTTCAGGGATAATTGACATATTTAACCACTATCTTTTAACTTAAATTAATGCTAATGTGAATTGAGCTAAGCTGCAGGACTTTTTTGACTCCAAATAAATAGTACAATTTGACATGATTATAAATTACAAATTAGTTTTTTGAAAGTTTCCCAATTGTTCTAATAGAAATAAGTAGAATTTTTTTTTCAATAATTATTAAATATATATTAAGTACATAATAAGTAGAAATAATTTTTTTTACAATTGCTTTTACAAAAGCATTTGTAAAAATGCTTTTACAATCTCACAAACTTCCACATTAGGACACCAAAGTTAATATTTATCAAGAAAGCATTACCCAAGAAATGCATTTTATAGAGTTTGGTAAAAGTAAGCCTTATTTGAATCTTATCATTTATAGTCCCTTTTCAGGTCTTTATTTTCACCCTGTTTGGAACAGTCTACCTAATTTTCTTTTAGACATATTGTAAACTACTCAATAAAGAAAATATTGCAACATTTGAATAATGTAAGCATGGAAAAGAAATAGATTTCTGTTGGAAGTTAGTTACTCTAGAGTGTGAAAACAATTCTGCTCATCCTAAGAGTATTCACAGCATTGATTAGGGAAAAGCTAAACTTTGATATCAGCATGATTTTTGTCTCTTTAATATTTTAATGGCAAGGGTTTCTCAACTAGAATTCTTACACAAAGATTATTTATACTACAAGAATTAATATCATTTAAAATGGTTCTTTCTAAATTATTTGCATAACTGCCAGCGGAACTAAGCTATTCTGGATGGAAAAAGCACAAAACCCAAAACCTGTCAAAAATCAACTGCCATAACAACAAGGAAAAGATAATGTTCTTCGGTTAGAAAGATTCAGATATTACTATGCAAACAAAATTAACAGAGCTTCAGACTTCTATCAGCTTATGAGGAAGTTAGAGATATAGCCTTAAAACAGCAACAAGCTTAATGTACTGCACATCACTAACTACAACAGACCACACACAGAGCCCCCAAAAGGCTCTCAATGTTACGTTTTATTCATCGTATGTCAAGAACAGCCATCTGTCTTAAACTGCATGCATACTCTCATTTGCTAAAATCAAAACAGGGCAGCAAAATGTTAGCTCAGAACCCTCCTCTGCACTGCTTTCTATAGCCACTCCCCAAGGTCCTTTAAACTTAACAGCTAGAAACCTGTAAGACCAAATAAATAAATCAATCAATAAAATCTTGCCATGACTTCACAGTTCTTAGTCACAGATGTGAGAAAATACTACACTTTTTAGCTACAAGGAGAAAAAAAGAAAAACAAACCCCTACTATCCACTTCATCTACCATGCAAAGCCATAGACAGTGTATATTCCTTCCTCTTAATCCAAATTAATTGACTCCAGGTGCTCCTCTGCAGGAGTGGTGGTGGGAGGAATCACTAATTTAAGGGTTTTGACAGGTCTATATAGTACTGCAGCATTCAAATGTTTCACTACTGTTAGTATTAGCAGCTTATTCTTCAAAAGGTTTTTGCCAGCTGAAGCACTAGAAGACTCTGTTTTCCAATTGGAGAGTAAAGACAGGGCAATTATGGGAATTATGGAAAAAAATTTAAGGTAAGCCAGAAAGGTTAAATTTCAGCAGGCCTAGCTTGTGGAATCCTAAGGCTCTCTGCATAAGAAAATTCCCAGTGTGTTAGAGGAATAAATAAGACACAGGATATTACACTCTACAGGTATTCAGTGAATTTACACTTCCAATTACTTTGTTCTTCTTTCATCACATATACAAGCCTTTAAAGGAGGACTGTAGGCTGATTTTAGGTTATGGCAATGTAATATTAAGATGTTTCAAAAGTGACTCAGTGACTTCAGAGTTCTATTGTAAATTACACAATCACTCAGAAGTTCAAGTTCTATGGAAAGCTCTTCTGTATATATGAATGGGAATTGCTAACATAAACCATGCATATATTTTTATACATATGTTGATATGTGTGATAATTTAAATCATATTGGATCAGCCATATCATGATAAAAAATGACCCTGCATGCTTTAGACACTGTTATTCAGAGTTCAAAAAACAGTAGGAACAGTGTAGCACCAACATACAATTTCCTACACTGCAAGAAGAACATAAACCATTAGACCATGTACAATCATTTCTAGTCTGCAACCAGATATCCCACCTTAATCCAGATACACTTTTTAACTGAGATATTAATAAAACTCAGAACTGAACTTGGGACTGTCTAGACCATACATAGAAACATTTTTGGCCACTATTTGTAGTTTCGGACTGCTCTTTTGCTGATAGTCTGGAGCTCTAGAGATTCATGTCTGTCAATGTCCCTCCTTCTGTACAAAATTTCCACTTAATTTTAAACAGACGGAGATTAGAAAAAAAACAATTATCACTCATAACCATGGCTG
This sequence comes from Psittacus erithacus, assembly GCA_009867235.2. NCBI lineage: Eukaryota > Metazoa > Chordata > Aves > Psittaciformes > Psittacidae > Psittacus > Psittacus erithacus. Next base: position 14,024 of record WYDI02034388.1, read on the forward strand.
GCATAGAACAGATTGCAGTGACATGGCCAGACAATTCTGCTACGTAGAGATGAGGACATTTTTTCCTGACTTCAAGTCAGTCAAGCTCAAGTAACCCATTCAAACCTAAAAAGGAGAGCAAATCATGCAAGCCAAACAAGCACAAGCATCTCTATAACCCTCAGGGCTCTAGTCCGTTATTCCCACATCTCATCTATAACTATAACATACCCAAATAATCAGGAAAAAACAAACAAAAAAAACCAAAACTAAATAAAGATAATAAAAAAAGCGCCCCAAAACCCACAAATAAACAAAAAAAAACCAACAACCCAGCAACACAAGCCCTAGACATATATTGTAAATCTGTAGCTTCTGCAGTTGTCCATACCAAAGCATGCAGTTATTCCCTGTTCATTTATTTTGCATGAATTGGAACAATGCATCTAGGTCTGCTTTGCAGCAAAAACTCTCCCTAAGACAACTAAAGCAGAGTGACAAATACAAGCAGAATATCGAGATTTGTTCATTTCTTAGCCCTTAAGCTCTCATCCAGCCTACAGCAACTTTCATATTTATCAAAAAGTATTCTCAAATCTCATCTATTGCATTATAGTGCTAAAGAAACCATGAAGGAGAACTTCTGAAATAGTCTTGAGAACATATCTTAAGAAAACTTTTAAACTAAAATACTGAAAATGTATTGTGAAAATCCAAGAATCCATCATTCCCATTGAGAAGTTCAGGGAAAAAATCTGCTATGTAAAGATATTCTGATAACAGAAACCTGAGAAGCTAGCCTTAAAAAAAAATAAATACCACTTTTCCTACATTGAAAATCCATGCTAAAACCTAAAATGTAAAAGAATAGTAAACCAATTCCAGTCTCTCTAGAACAGGTCCCAAAATCTTTCAGTTACAAACCCCTATCTAAGCTCAATAGAATAATTTGTTATTTAAAAGGAAAAGTAATAAACTGGATTTTATACCAGCAAAGCAACCTAATCAAAGAGGTGTTGGATGCTCATTCTCTGCTAAGTCATTCCAATTACTCAGTATATAATTCAGCTTCTGAATCAATTCTATTAAGATGAAGATGATGCACTTGATGAGATCCTATTTGCTGAACAATGGTGGAGAAAAGCTTCCTTAATAAAAGAAATAAAACCCCATGAGTATGTAAGACAAAATGGAAAGTTGCTCTACAAACACAGGCTTGTTTTCTGTGGTACAATGAATCACAGTGTAGCATTTGCATGGTGGAGTGTTACTTACAGATGGAACTGTCAAAATCAGGTTTTCATTACACAGGATGACAAATGTAGTCCTCACGGGAGAAACTTCTCAGCATAATGAAGTCTAATCTCTCTAGTCTCAACATTGGTGTCTATACTTTTATAAATAGATCCAGAAGGCAAAAGATTCACTGCCTTTTCAATTCTGTTTCCTCAACTTCCCTATGATTACTACTTGTTTTATAAGGGTTTCACACCTTATCACTATCTCTGCCAGCCGTGACCATGTAGCAAGAGAAATGGCAAGGAGGCAATGCTCATAACTTAAAATTGTTTCTTCCTCTTACACACAGCTGGTTTCTTCTATTTCTGCTCTGTGCCTCAGTGGTGCCCAGCTGGTGGAACACAGCAAGGATTACAAACAAGATCTGCCAGACCTATACCAGCTTGGCCCAGCTGATTTTTTTCTTTATCATGCTTTTATGCACATCTTTGGTTCCTCTGGTGCATTTGGAATATGCAACTAAAGGGACTGTATTGCAGTTATCTTTTCTGGCTTTCTTTGATCATTTGCCATAGAATCAGCTTTCCCTGTGACTCTTTGCTTATTCCGCAATGAACATGTCTTACTGACAGTCTCATATTTAGGGCTCTTTTGCTTGTTTGTTTTACATTGCAACAAGCTAGGAATTTCTCCACAATAATCTTAAACCTTAGCATCCTTAACCTTTTGGGCTATGACTCCCTTTGAGTATTGTGGGTTTAGTGGCTCGGGAACTGAGGATGATAAGAAGGAAATCAAACTACTGGCTGAAAGTCAAGAAGTGCATCTAAGCTCCAGTTGCCAAAATGGGCAGTAGAACCCAGCAAAGCTGAAGGGAGGAGCAGGAAATGTGGCAAAGAGGTCACTACAGTGAACCATGGTCTCATGATACCATATAGAGTCTGCTTTCAGAAAAGACTGAGAATGCCTGCTTTCCAGGATAAAATATAGAAACCAAGAAAAGTTTTGCTTTTCTACAGAGGTTTCTATGCTTATATGGCCATCAAATACTTATGTTTCTCAATTACAAAGGAATTCCCCCAAGCACCTGTGCATATCAATTGAGCTACATATCTCTCCAAAAGAGAATTCTCTTTCCATCCAGTAAGGCAGGCTGGTTCAGGGACTAGCACATATGCCTACTATCAGGGCAAAAACAACAGCACAACATTCTGCTTTAATTTCCACTTTCATCTTGGACATTTAATCCTCTTTTACTGTATCCGCAGGTCACAAATTATATTAATTAATGTGTTATTAAAGACAACACTCATTTATAAATATTTTCCCTGATCAGTATCTCTGTGGATAAAGATGAAAGGACGCATCTGCTTCATACTATGCTTTAGAAAGTGAGATTTGCAGATAGACAGCAAAGCCCATGTTATATAAAATACAACTCATATTTTCTGTTCCATAACCAAATATATATATATATATCTGCAAAGATTACAGAAAGCACAGAATCATAGGATCACAGAATGGTTTGGGTTGGAAGAGTTCTTTAAAGATCTTCTAGTTCCAACCCTCCTGCCATGGGCAGGGACAATACCTGGCTACTAGTCTCTAAAGCTGTTTTATCTTGTAAAACCCACAACTGGAGACATAAGGTTATTTTTAAACTGAATTAATTTAGTATATTTTCATTTATAAATGTAAACAACTGCTCTTCATCTACTACACCACTTTTCCAGAGAAAATGCAGGAATCTGTTTAAAATGCCGTGAAAATTCACATTTGAGATGTAAGTACCTAATGTGAATGCATATGTACATTACAGGATCAAATATTCTTAACCTCTGTACAAGACCTCATTTTTTTTCATTGTGGACATCTACACAGGGGAAGAAAGTATGCTATAAGGAGTTACAGGAAAGGAAAATAAAGCAAGCACGGAGATTCCATTAGAGCTGGAATCAAGACAATTGCCAAGATATGACAGTACTCCCAATGGTAGTGGGAAAGAATTCACTCTCTTCCTTGGTCTCATCCCTTAAAATTACTGGTTGCTTGAAACACCTTTCATCTTTCCTGTTACATCTTTCCTGCTACAGTCTAATATCCAGGTAATAAACTTGGCAATAGTGTTACTACATTTTTATGAAGTTTGATGTTTCCATAACATTTTTTGTCTTATTACTTGTATTAATTGAGTTACATGACATGATTACATTGGTATTCTGGTATAGTTTGTTCCATTTCCTAATCAGGAGCAAACCCTGTTTCTTGACAACTGGAAGAACACACAATGGCAAAGTTTGTTAATTGTGGTCAATAAAGAATTCACTACACTGCTGTTTCAGTAGTGAATCCTGGAATCAAGTCCTAATAAATAACCTAGAAAGTCTGGAAGAGATTACAGATCAGAGGAAGTTGATTTCTGCACTTTTTGTACATTAAAAAGTTGTTTCAAGCAGGAAAAAGACAAGTTTGATTAAAATGAGGGTCAGTGACCAAGAAGAGCAAAAAATCCTTCCCAAAAAATTATCGTTTGGACCTACAGCCATTAGTAACACCACTGAAGCTATACAGCTGAATGTGGACCCTATTGGTTAGTTTGCTTTCAAACAGCATGAGAGGAATCATTAGTTTGCTTCTGCTTGTGAATATATCTGGTTATATCTGAAAACTGCTTTCAAATCTACAGTTTCTTTGGGACAGGAAGAACAGAGATTTCCTGCTGTATTCTGAGAGTGCTGGGACCACTTGCATTCACAGCACTTGGTAAGAAAGCAAATTATGACACCTGATGGATTTATACAATTCCTTTTTTCTTATTTAGTTGCCACAGGCTACTTCTAATGATTCAGCTGCACCAGTGTATTTCAGAAGATACTCTTGACTGTGAGCAAATGGCTGACAGAAGAATCAGGAGCAACAAGGGACAGTTCTGGCTTTTACACTTAGAAGCTTATCCCCAAATATGTAAATTTTTTTTTGTTGTTGTGGTTTTAACATTTTGGGATTCAGATAGTGAGCCATGACAAAGAAATACAGATTTTACCTTTTCCTGCTAGCATTAGTCCACTGGGGGAGTCAGGCCTGTCATATGACAGTAAGAAAAAGACAATATATTTCAGAAGGAATCACTTTCTTATAACTGCGAACTCTATTACTTAAAGAAACCAATGTTCTCTTTGGAGGTTGATGCTTCCTTTCTTCTTCAACCCAGCGCCTTTGCTGTAATTTTAAGTAAAACATATATATATATATATATATATATACACACATATCTATATCACAGACTCCAGATAGGTAGGTAATCACTTTGTGAATTTTCTGTCACAAACATGAAGTCTGAACTTGCTGTTAGGGCTCCACATCTAGCTGTCTTGCTGCCAGAGGCTTCAGAACACTATTGAGCCAGAGCATCATTTTAGCTTATCTACCCCTTAATTTCCACCCAGTGTCATTTCTGCCCATGTGCGTCTTGCCAGCATCTGAGATTATGAGAGATAAACATGAAATTTAAGAGAAATAAAATGTTGAAGGTCAGTGTAATCATATTGAAATTATTATAAATTAAGAAGATGGAGTACAGACTCACTCAAATCCTTAAGGAACAATGAAGGTTACACTATGACCAGCACTTAAACCTGTCTTCATTTCTCTTGTTCATCACGAGTTCACCTTTCAGATGGCCCCTCTTGTGTCTTTTGGAGTGTGTGCAAACTTCAGTACTGGTATATGTAGAAACAAACAGCTGTTTGCTTGTCATGTCACTTATAATATCCATAATAACTAGTCTGCACAAACCAACATGCGCTTGTATGTGGTAAACAGATGGCATCACATTTTTCCCACTTGATGCAATCACTTTTTAAAAGCTTTTACAAATATTGCTTCAGGAGAGTTAACAGTGTCAAAAGCAAGCATATTTAGCACCTCTTTTTAGTTCTAATTCAAGGTATTGATGCATTTGGTCTTTCTCTATCCATATCTGTATGTCTCGAGACATATTACCCCTCCGATACAGGGCTTGATTGTAACTGGACAGTGTTCTAGGGAGAGGGATGTTTGCCAATGATGTAACAGGTTAGAAGACTACTTCTCCATAAAAAGCTTTTTATTTTAACAATAAGAAATAACTTTGTTTAACCCCCTGAATGGCAGCTGAATATTATTTACCAGCCTTCTCTCAGGACACGAGTTATGGTCATTTCCATGCCTTCTGACTCATTTCATTTGCTTTTCTTTGCACAAGAGGGACAAGCGCTCTCTGCTTGATCACCAGTAGGAGCTTGTGTCAAAATCAGCAGTTCAGTGTGGAGGACAAATGTGTGCAACACCACACAAAATAATGAGCTGACAGATCTGGTAAGATTTGCCTCTCTTAATTCGAAATTCCTTCACCTGAGCTAGCTTACTAGCCTTGCTTTACGTTAATGAGAAAGAAGCACTGCTGGATACACATCTCCTGTTACTTTATTTATATTTACTTTATCTGAAAACACACTATATTGATTATATTGACTATAAAGGGTGACTAGGACAGTTGGCTCCTGATGTAGACACTAGCTCTCTGATCAAAAGATCTTACTATTTTAAGTAGGAGGCAAGATACAACAAGTCACTACTGCAAACCCACAGACAGTTGATGTAGATTCTCTCACTCTAAGGCAACAGCTAAACAGACAATATTGACTCACTTGGACCTGTTGATATGAATAATGACAAATAAGATAAGTACTCATTAATAATACAGATCAGTGCAAGTTCTTACACTAGGGGCTTTGTTGATTTGTGGGTTGCTGGTTTTGTTTGCATCAGACTTAGGCTGAAAGGAAATATCAGGCAGTGATTTACACCAGTATAAAACCAATGGCAAACAAACTGCAACCGCACACCTAAATTAGGGAGAAAGTTTCTTTTTAAACTGCCACGTAATTAAAATAAAAATAATATTAATGAAATGAATAAATATTTCCATAACCCTGTAGAATCTGATTCTTGGAAACTTTGGCTCTAGCCTTACAAAACAGACTCAGTAAGAAAAAGGGAAGCCTCATGTAAGCCACCTTTGTGAACTGATTATCTTGATCTGCAGTTTATTCTAAAGAAGCAGAAGAATCATATCTTCTTTATTGGGCATCTTTCTGTGTCCCCTTACCAGCCCCCTACAAAATTCATCCAACTTCCAGAAAATCTTTTACTCTCCCATTCTCTTTCAGAAGATGTGATGCCAATGCAGAATTGCTGAATGTCCCCATACTCCATGCCCAAACATGCTGGTTTTGTCATATATCCAGAAGATAAACATAAAGTGGAAGAGAGGAGAGCAACTGAGAGATTGTACCACTGAAGGTCATTCTTGTTTTCAAAATCATTCACAGTGTTATCTGTAGGACTTCAAGAAAAAAAAAAAAAAAAGGAATTTTCTTTCATAAAAAGCAGCAAGATTTTGAGTTGTTCTCAACTTTCATCAGTCTAAAACCAAGACACATTTTCATTCTCTCAAAGGGAAGGTGGCACAGGTCAGTTTCAAATCCCTCATCCCACCAAGCAGAGCAAGCAGAAAAGAAGTACAGCCTTATCTAATGCATTCCAAGAGACAATGTGAAGGGGCCTCTCATCTTTGTGTGATGAGTCTGCAAAACCTTTCCAAATCTGGTTATCAGAATTATAATTTTTCTACAGAACATTTTAGTTTCAACAGCCAAATGTTTCATTGTTTTTTCTTTCTGATTTTGTTTTTAATCTACTTTGGTTATAGAGAGTGCCAAAGTAACAGAGAAAGAAGATGGTGCAGTGCTCACGCCTGACTCTATAGACATTGTGTTTGTTTCAAAAAAAAAGTAAGATTCTTCTAAAACCACATGAAAAAAGACAGAGTAAGACTAAAGAAGTACCATCAGGAAAAAGGAAGTTTGCAATGCTTCACCTTCACAGTGTCTCTGACAGGCAGAAAGACTTTGAAGAAGAACCAGCATCATCTTTCCATCCACTTCTCTCACAGCTCCATAAGTAGTATGAAGTAAAACATTAGTCAATGAACAGCATGAAGTAAAGCAGAAGAATGAGCAGACCCGGGGCCTGTAGCTGATGACATGTCCTGACACAGTGTTCATCTGCAAAGCATAGGGTTCTATTGCATGGTCATTTTTGGTGGCTTCCTTTAATGATAAAAATAAAATGCAGGACAATGCAATGAAGAAAATAAAAAATATTTACAAGCAGAAATGATACATTTAGAGGAACACAGGGTCTCTACTGTATTAAAATGCTCAGAGTTCAATAGATATAAAGATGCAGTGTCAAATGAAAAGTCTGAAATAAACAGTGTGATTTAAAAAACCCAACCAAACACCTAGATTGCTGCTGGCTTAATTTCTTTTTTAATATGTGATTAAGATTTAATCTCTCTTTCATTGTCTAGGAAAACAAAAATGAAAAATAAAGACATTCAGACAGCAGATTAACAAATTTGTGAGAACACTGGCTGAAAGCAATGACAATATTCACTCTCTTCCTCAGTAAGTTTACAATTGAGCAGTCATTGGCAATAACAAATACTGTATATTTCTGTGAGCACATTTTGCTGCTCAATTCTGACAAAACCTGTGAGTAATCAAAGTTTCAGACACTTCACTCTCACAGCAGTAGCATTCAGGACAGTAATAAAAGGAAGGTCAGGAACAAGAGCAAGAAAAGAATGAATTTCAGCAGAGCGTTATTGTGAAGGACAATTCCTGTTTGCAAAAGGAAAACCACTGGTAACTTCAGTATCTGATTCAATGATCAGTCATAAAGGATCATTAAGTCATAAAGGAGTGTCTTGGTATCAAGTTCTGTGTAACAGAGCCTAATATGGAACTGTATCATGAATTTACAGTTATTCTGTTTGCTGATCAACTGCTAACACTAATTTGAAATAAACAAAAAAAAAAAACCCAGAAAAATAAACAAAAAACGCCTCAGAAAACCAAAACCCAACTGTAAACCAACCTTTGCAGCTTCCAAGTTATGCCAATACATTTGCATATTTTTATAGAATTCATATATTATGACATAGTACTAATACAGACTTCCATTTCAGTGAAGATCAAAGTCACCTTTTCCAAATACATGTCCTTTAGATGTTTCTGAACTATACTTTTATTTAGGTTAGATCTACTTTTATTTAGATCTAGATACCAAAGTATAAAAGTAGATTTGTATCCCGGTTAAAACATATCTTCCCAGCTTACATCAGAAAGCTCTGAAAAACACTCCACAAACTGACGATTGGTTATCTTAATTCACTAAGCCACAAGTCCCATATGCTGAGCCTTAGGACACTGAAACAGAGCATCTGTTCTACCGCACCACATTGCACAATTAGATGACTGTGAAAACCTGACTTCTTCTAAATGGTTCAAAGCAAGTGGGAAACCTATTTCAGATAAATCAACAGACACAAAGAGTCCAAAACCTTTAAGCTGTTTTCCAGATTAAGCTACAGCTCCACTTCTTGCTCGCTTTTTCCAAAGCCATATGTTGCTTTTGCTTTTTATTTTTTAATATACTATTTAAACGTCTCATGTTCTTTTTATCCCCATCAATGTTTATCATTGCTATTCAGTTTGGCGATGCAATGCTCTGCTTAGCTTGTTCCACCTTGTACTTTTCTACAGGATTAAGAGTATTATTAATGCAAGCTTCCTGAAAAAAAAAAGGAAAAAAAAGGATAAATTTATAAAGGTTATATGCAATTATTCTGAAAAAGATTATCATGTAACTGTAAATATGATGTAATGGAGAGGGGAAAAAAGACTTAGAACATTTCAGGACTACTAAGTATGAAGATTGCTTACCAACAAATAATTACAGAATAATCCTGCAACCTTATTTGTCTTTCAGGCAAGCATAATCACAAAATGCAGCAAAAAAAGAACTGTAAGAAATCACAGATTTGTAGAGTAGCAGGGGTTGGAATGGACCTACTGAGATCACCTAAGTCTAAAGCCAGTTCCCCAGAACCATGTCCAGTTGTTCTCTGGGCAACCTGTGCCAGTGCTTGCTCACTGTCAGATTAAAGAAGTGCCTTCTTGTGTTAAGATCAAATTCAATATGTTTTCATTTGTGCCCATTGCTTCTTGTCCCATCAGTGGGCACTACCGGGAAAAGCCTGGCTCCTTTGTCTTCATTCCTTCCTACCAGGAGGGAATACACACTGACAAAATGCCCCTGAGCCTTCTCTTCAATGATTCAATGATTGAACAGTCATTGCTCTCTTAGCCTCTCCACATACAAAAGATGCTTCAGTCCCTTACTCTTCTTTGTGGTCCTTTGTAGGCCCTTTGGACTCATTGTAGTCACTCCATATCACATGTACTGGTGATCCCAGTAAGCCCAAATAAGCCCATATAAGTTTGTACATTGCTTTCTGGAATGTTGTAGGGAAAAGAAAACCACCAACAAAACCAAAATCAACAACAAAACCCACCACAAAATCTATTGCAAAATAGAAGAAAAAAATCAAGAAGATTTTGCATTTCACACATGTTAATTTTTTTGCGTTTGTATTCCATTCTCTTAATGAAAGACTTGGTAGATACCAGGAGCAACACTTGCTGCAACATGCAGAAATAGGACAAATCGGCAAAGAAAAAGGAAACCCAGTAAATCACATAGTTCATGTCTGATTTATTTCCTACAGACGTACAGCCACCATGATACAAAAGAAAGCAGTAAGGCAGTGCTACAGGAGCTGTAATTGACAGTTAACAAAAAGCACAGTCCAAGGCACCCTTGTAAAAATGAGGAAATCAAGAAAGCAATTTACAGCACCAACAATCTGTGCAAAGATACATCCAAATATACTCAATGGATATTCTGAAGTGAGTATGCACAAGCAAAAATAAGCTAGAAAGCTGTTCAAACCTTACCTTAATACTCATTGTTTCCTCACATAATACTTATTTTCTCGTTCTTCTCTGGGCTTCTTCCCTGGCTGAAATGATCAAACATACATGCTGGGTGTACATATATGCGCTCTGGCTCTTTTCTGTGACTATGTTGGATACTATTCTGCTGATACAGGCACCTAAGATGTCTGCAAAACCAGATCCACTTGCTTTAATTTTTCAGCCAAACCTCAGATGTGCCAAGAAGCTGTCATATTGTGCTCAGTGTAGCTCTGCCTTATTTTGGCCTTCATACCCCATCACAGTATGTTGACAGTCCTACCCAGAGGTTTTACGCCAATGTTGTCTTTAGGTCACCATTCATTACAGACAGCCTACCATGAGCCCTGCCATTCCCAAGATTATGTTTTTATGAGTATATAGCATAAGGGTCTCAAACTCTGTCTCTTGTGACTGCATACCTATATAAGAAAGTATACAACAGAATGGCTGAGGTCTCAGCCACCTCTTCTCAATACCACCTGTTGTACTCTAACACAAACTTTAAAGGCTCAAAGGCACTGCCATGAAGAATCTTGCACTTTTTGCAGTATATGAAGTAAAAGCTACGGAGCACATCTTTTTACCTGAGACACATAACAAGCAAACAACTAAACTATTGTTTTGTTTACTATTTTTAATTCATGGATTTCTTCTCCTCTCACAATTTATGATAGATTTAAAGTAATTATTTTCTCTCTGGGGATAGAGTTCAGGAAGGATAACTACAAAAATTGGTATAAATGGTATAAATCAGTACACTGACTTTTGTGTCAATTCATGCCCATTAAGTTTCAGTGTTTTAAGTCTGCTTTCTCTCTTCCATCTACAATCATTTTAAATCATACTTTAGGTTACAACTTTGTCTTTTCCTGTTTTTCCGTCATAGAGCCACAACAGAATTCATTTGCTCCTCTCTGCAAAGTACAAAGAGTTCTCAAGTAGCTCATCTGATGCTACTACAATTTTCCATCTCATATATGGAATATGTTTATTTTCCTCAGTTTGCAGGAATTTTGATTTTTTCAACCAGACACATCGGTGCAACTATTTTTACCTTTTTATGCACCACGCTGTGTATGTCTACAGGCTCACAGTCAAATGTCTGCTTCCTTAGCAGCTGATAATCTTCCAAGCTCTGTGGGACTTGTTTACTAGTCTGTGCCAAAGGGGCACAATGTTATTTGAGTGTCTCTAGTAGAGAGATGTTGAAATTTTTACCAAGAGGAAAATCACTGGAGAACAAAGCCAGGATGAATTTGCTTTCACTTAATTAACTCAAAGAAGTGAATTTTCAAAGGAGGCTCACATTTACTCAAGTCTGCTACAGCAAAAACATAAACTTCATCATTATTTAGGCTGGTTTTTCAACTAAAGCATAAACGTCCAATCAGAACCTGAGGTAAGGAAATTAGAATGGGATTTTGTTTTTTTCTTAAAATATCCACATTAAACTACTGGCAGATGATGTCAGATGTTCAGCATCAGTATATAAGCCCACAGTATAGTCTAAGTGCTCAATCATGCTAAACTTGAACTAGCTCTGTAACCAGTGTGTGCTGTTGAATCAGACCATTGATTTTTTACTTTGAAGCAACCACCTACCCTATGACATAAATAAGATGAGAAAAAAAGAAGGTTTTTTCCCCTGTGCTCTATTGTGTATGGAAGACAAATAGTCCCACTACACAACAGAACCTAACTATTTCATGTACTTACATGTTCCTTCCTGATTCAGCCTCTGGGTGTGCTGGACAAGTAATTTCATTTCTGCTTTTCCTGTGAAGCAGTAATAATGCTACAGACCTCCATTGCAATTGTTTTGAGACTTAATGACAGAAAAAAAATAGAGGACATGGGAATTACCATAATATGATGATAGCAATTTAATTGTTCACAAGTTGTTAAAACTAAAATCACACAGTAGTGCAATAACCTTAAAATAGTATGAAAATTCAGCTTTTGAAGTCCACTCTGCTGGGCATTTGCTAAACAGTATACAGTGGTTCCAAACATATATATTTTCAAGAGCAAACTATTACTTGCCACCTAGAGGTTCAGCAATTTTCAGCAACCTGCCTGATAAGCAATAATTGATGATGAATTACTGATTTTTTTCTGTAAAAGTTGAGCATTTGCTTTAATATACTTGGGTATCATCTTCAGCATGCTCAGACTTTCCTTTCCTTTCATACTGAATGGAATAGCTATTAACTGCTTCTGTTAAAATACTGACTGTTCGGATCAGCTCCATGCAAAATTTAACACACCAAATCTGAGTAAGAGGTAGAGCTGTAAGAGCATCCCTCTGACATGCATTCCCTTATGGGGGCAAATGGAGAGATTACCTGGTTCAGCTTTATCAGCTGAACATTCCCAGTCTTACAAGATTTTTCTAGAGCCTTGCTATTACAGCCATACTAACCATAATCTTCAGAAAATCTTCACTCACATCCACCTAGTGCCTTTGGTGAGCATAATTTTAGGAATAAGCTGTAAAACAGCTATCCTATTGAAATGCCTGAATTTTCTGATTAAGATATTAATTTTGTGTGTAGCTTTGAGTGTCGTTAATTGCTTTACTAGCCCAGTGCTGAAATATGATTAAGTGGTTATAACAGCTGCTCGAAATACAGCTGTATGCTTCTCTTGACAGTGTTACAGCACACAGCAAATTGATACAGCTATCTAGGAAACAAAGAGAACGTTTTCTTTTATATTTCAACCAGAATGCTTTTTCTTGTATTCCAACCAATGTCTTCTCTCCCAGGACGAGCCTGGGAAAATAAAAAAAAGATGTGCACCAAGTGAAACTATGTGACTGCTTTTCTCCTAGGGCCCTCATCAGAACAAACACATGGATACCAGGGCGCAACCAGTCAGACATCATTTGACATGAAATACAAAATAAATGCATCAGCCTCAAGAAGGATGAAAGGAATAATGTCTCAAGTACTAGGTCAAATTTCAGGTATCCTGCTGAGGTACCTGTCAGATTTCTTCTGTCATCTGTTATAGACTCAACAGATGAAACAAATTGCTCTATAATGGTTGAAAAACTTCTCTCATATTTGACCATAACTTTTCCTTCTTTACATAACATATAGCTCAGGTATTCAAAATCAATAGAATAATATAGGAAGCTACAGCACAAGTGATATAGTCATTAGATTAGAAATGGGAAAAGTTTTCTTCTGCAGATTGAATATCTGAGTCTGAAATATACAAAGTAAAACAAACATCCATAATAAAACAAAGATGGAATGCGGTTAGAAGGTACAAGTAATTAATTTTGAAAATATTTCTTTTGTTCCCTTCCATTTGACATATTCACTAGCTTTTTTTTATTCTTACAATCACTGGATAGTACTGGTAATGAGCTGTGTACTTTAGTTTGATTTGAATATATTGCCATTAAGATTCAGCACCTTAATGAAATAAGAATAAATAATACTTTTAATGTCAAAGCATCTCTTGTATGCAATATTGCTGTATTACAATATGTTTTGTAAGCTATGTATCTACATAAAGTACTATGCTTAGATGAAACACGTAATAAAAATTACTAATTATTCCTTAACCTTATAAGTTGGGCCATATGGGAGATATTCAGGTGTTTTCCTTCAGGGAACCTATATTTCAGAAGAAAGATAGAAATACATTTGAGGGCATATTCTAAGCTAATATACAAAGCTTTTGAAATAATACTATGCATACTGCCATATAATCCAGAAATCCCATTTTAATCAAGCATGTATTAAAAAATTGCTCAGAAAATTTATATTGAATAATGAACTTTTAGCTTCCTTGACTCAGACATGAAGTTCCATACAGCAAGAACAAGCATCCTTTTCCACTAGCCTTTCTTTGAGACAGCTAAACCTAAGTTCTTGCAGAAATTCACTGCATTAGCAAATCAAATTATCAGTTGTTCACACAGACTTTTACCCTTCAATTATTTAAGGACAGTTAAGATGCGTTTCTTTACATACACAAGCAGCACAACTGTTGTCACATATACTAACATAAATAAATACATCACTGCTTACAAAGTTCAATGCCAAAAATTCATAACATCACAACCTATAAAATTAAGCAGTGGCTCCAGGAAGCCTGAACACAGTTCACTGGCCCACAAAACCACTTTAGAGATAAGGAAGTTTAGCATAGGGCAGAGACAGCACAATGGCCTTTAGACTTCTCAAGTGGATGGAAGTGCTCATTACTTCTGATTCCAATTCAGATGAACTTACAGGTAAATTCTCCAGTGGGTTCTGTTGGGGTAGATCACTTAAGTTCTGCAGAAAGGTATTTCTGGAGCACCAAACTACTTTCAGCAGAATTCTTAAGATTACGCTAAGAATCAATCACACATTGACATTTGAACCTTTAAGAAGGACATGCACACACTGGGAGCAATTATCATTCAGATGATTAGTGGTTTAGTATCATTTTTCCTTTCTTTGTTCTTCAAATCTACATTAATTTGGGGAAGATCAAATCTCCAATACCATGTTTAAAAATTTAAGCAAAACAGTTACTCATGTAATGTTTTCTTTTTTAACATGGTTTCTGTAAAATAGTATATTTTCTGCAAATAACCGGTTTACAGAAAAAAGCAGTAGGCCAAATTAAATCCATGGTGCAATTCTACCGTAAATTGATGGTACTGTTCTCAGGATGCACTTGGCCATTATTTTCTGCCAAGACAGCACATTCATGTCTCTAAAAAGCTAAAGGAGTTTAGGTAAATCCTTTTCATCTCTGAACTGGAACCTTTTCCTACTGTGTTTGAATTAAATGCATTAATGCACTGAGGCCCACAGAACAAACTGTATGTCTGTGCCTGGAAACTTCTGCTACACCCAATGTAATGAAGTCAAAAATTCCTTTGAGGGTGGGGTGCCAACTGCAACTGCACTTTACTGTGAAGCAAATGGTATAACTTATAAAAAATTCATTTCTCAATACGAAAAAGAGGATTTCACTTTTGTCTCTGGTGTGCTTGTAAATTAAGATGGCTGAGGCTCCTTGACATTGCTAACTTTCTCAGTTGATTTCAGATCCAAACAATGCTCCATCTTCCTGTACAATTCAGTTGCAAGTGTGTGAACTGGAAATAAAGCACATTATAAACTTCTGTCTCAAGATCAAACAGTTCTACATATTATATGTTATTAAAGCAAATTATTTCCTTTAACAGGAAAAAAAAAGCCCAAAACAATCAAACCAAATGTCCTGGATCCAGCAGTAGCAGTCATCTTTCTCCTTTTTAGTAGCTGGTGCAGTGCTGTGGTTTTGACTTTCAGCCTGGGAACAGCGCTGATAACACCAATGTTTTTAGCTGCT
>WYDI02034390.1:0-12999 GCA_009867235.2 Psittacus erithacus
AGGGAAGGGAAGGGAAGGGAAGGGAAGGGAAGGGAAGGGAAGGGAAGGGAAGGGAAGGGAAGGGAAGGGAAGGAGGAAGGGAGGAAGGGAGGAAGGAAGGAAAAGAAAATTTGGATTTCTTCTGGGAACTCTGAAGACATCCTCCATTTCCTCTTGTGTACCTTCTTCCTAATCCTGTGTCAGCAAACAGGCACATATGGATCTTGCTACTCACTCCCAAGTGCAGCAGATTTTTGATTGTTCACTTTAGTTTTACATCTTTTCTGATCAAGGTTGTTTGAGGTTTTTTTGGATGCTATATAGGGAAAACAAATGATTAAGTGTCTTGCATTTAGAATTCCATTTATTTATATTTTTGGCTGGTAGATTTGTCATCTCTAATGCTCAATATTAGTTATGTTAAATTTAACATTATACAGAACCAATATTTTCATTTAACCACTATTCCCCAGAAAACAATTTTCTTGAAAATTACACTGATTTCTTTTCTTATTGGTAGTCAACCTTACAGAAGCAACAGAATCAAAATGAAACAACCAGGTATGACAGCAGGATGCCACATCTAGTGCAGATGTATTCTCGCTTTTTGACCCAGACTATAGCAAAGAAAGTAACTTCATCATCCCACCCATAGCTCACACTCACCATTTATCTTATAAGCTCAGTACTTCTTCCTCTGTTGTATAACTCTTCTTCACAGCATGTCTCTACTTGGGTAGTGTGTATATCTGGCAAGAAGCAAGTCTTCTGACTAACAAGTTATTTTTCAGGCTGTCATATAACTGAAAGCTAAGAAAATGAGAATTGCTTTCATTCTTGAGACAGGTGTGGCCTTATCTCCCACTGCAATTACTGTCCTTTTAAGTTTATTCCCCCTGAGCAGATGTTCAGCCACTGCTCCTTAACTTTTTATATTTGAATGCCTCATAGTCAATAAGGATAACAAAATACTCTGAAATCAGTGTTTGGCTGGTGAAGTACTAATTCATCTGCAGACTCTCACTTCTTGAGGAATTTCTATGTAGATTTTTTCTAGCTCTGAAATCCTCTATTTAAACCTGGCACAGAAGAGTAGTTCTTCCAGCTGGACTAGAAGATCCCATCTGTTTATTTGGCTCAGTTTTCCACAACTCCTATGACCGTTTTTCTGCCTAAACAGCTGAAATTTCAGGAACAGCACTGAGAATGAGAACTACTTCTTTTATATTCTCAAGTGTTCATGCCTTGAGCTTGTAATACTCTAAAACTCCAAGCCATCTCAGAGGGATGCTCACCAAACATTCAATCTCCTATATAACAGTAACTTGAAAAACATTGCTGCTTCTTTTCAAGAGTTCTGATAACAAATAAACCAGAAGATAAAATGTTTTCTCTGTCTCAACAGATATAAAAAAGATATTGCGCCACACTGGAATAATGCAGAACTGCGACATACAGCTCTTCTTGCACATCTAGGAAAAGAGTGACAGAAGTTCCAATAAATTTTGAAAGGTATAGCTATTGCTTAGTAGTTTGAAAGTTATATACACAATGGAGGAGGAATGGAAGGAAAACAAAGGGGTGTAAGCACGTATTATGCAGGTACACTTAGAAAGTTGTGATATGAACACTAAAAATGAAGGAAGATCATGAAGGTATGTAAACAAAGAATGATACAGACAAAACTGGATGGGAAGAGGATAAATACAAAAGGCAGAGAAGCAAGAGGCAGAAATGATTCAAAGTGGCTGCGCAGCCAAATATGAATGCACTTACACACTTGCTCGATACTGAAGATCTCTTGTTGTCACATCTCACAGTGAAAATCAGCAGCCTAGAAGCAATCAGGATTGCTGTACTATATTTTTGTGGGAGAAAACAGGGCTCAAGTTACATTGCAACAACACTTTTAAGGAGTCCTTAACTAAATCCCTGACAAAAAAAAGGACACACTCTCACAGAAAACTGATGTAAAGGAGCTTATCTGTCAGGTTTGTTTCCACACCGCATTGATGAATGCCAGAAAAAACCATTCAGGTGGGACACAGTTACAATTAATTATTTGTAATAGTTTTATGAGAGAAAAAAATCAGCACTTAAATACTGTATTCAAGGACATGGCACTTGGCATTTTTTCAGAATCCTTCTTGTTATTTCATATTCGGTTTCATTAAACTGCTCCTACATTTTTTATTGAACTATACCCAACCATGAGTTGCGTGGATGGGCTTCATCTCAGAGAGAAGCTGCATTTCACTGGCAGGTAAGATACCTGTTAACAACTTGATTGTTTATCTTGCTTTAATTGTATATGTTATACTACTAATTTAAAGCCCAAATTCTACTAAAATACCTATATACCTAATACTAAAAATGCAAGTACTCTTACAACAATAAAGTCCATGATGGTACCAGGATTATAAAACAAAGACATGGTTTCTGGATTCTGAGTGCTTGAGAAATCACCTCTCATTTCAAACCTTGAGTTTATTCAGTTTGTAAACTCTCTCTCATTGAAACCATTCAAGATTCCACCTAGAAAGTCTTTATTATCCCCACTGCATTTATGA
This sequence comes from Psittacus erithacus, assembly GCA_009867235.2. Classification (NCBI taxonomy): domain Eukaryota; kingdom Metazoa; phylum Chordata; class Aves; order Psittaciformes; family Psittacidae; genus Psittacus; species Psittacus erithacus. The sequence goes on from WYDI02034390.1 coordinate 2,550, forward strand.
AGAAAAAGTGAACCTATAAAAAAACCTTGGATAAAAAAGAAAGATGGAATTACCACTGCAGCCAGAAGTCATCTAGAGCTATAGTCAGGAGCACTGACTACACAGCCAAGAATGCCAGTGAGTATTTTGTTTCTTCCCCAAACAAGTCAAGGTTCCCTTCAATCAGCCACAAAGATAATTTCTAGAAGGGCAGAATTCATGAGCTGGTTTTCATACTCCTCTTTAGCATCAGCCCTAAACAGTTTAGCTAAGGAAGTAATTTCAGTAAGACAATACCAACAGAAAGTTGTTCGTTACACTATAGAGATGTTTTACAATAATATTGTACCAACACTTGCTTTTTTTCTTTCACTAAAATTAAGTGCACAGAAGAAAGGTTCCACTTTATGAAAATACATATTTAAAAATAAATTCCAGTCTGGTTAGTTGTCTTTGACATTCCAGTAATTCCTATTAAAGAGAAGTTAATGTAGTAACAAACATTTCCCCAGTTCATCTTTTCAGCACATTATGCAATTCATGTTCTTCAATTTGGCATTGTTTAACTTTCTGCTTGAATGCACAGAATTATATCCAAGGAATATAAAGAAGCTATTCAGGAAAAAAAAACAGTTACACAGCTTAGTGCAATTTAAATGCTCAAAATTATTACAAAAAAAATCCCAAAACAAAACAAAACAAAACCACAAAACCAACACAGAGTACTCTTCCTATGATTCAGACTTGGGACAAAACAGAACTTAAAACTTCTGATGCTGGAAAAGGACACATTATCTAGGCTTGCTTGGACAGGGAACTTCAAGTAACCCACACACAGAATCCTGGAGACAGACGCTGTGAGAAAGACTGCTTCTCAGAGCTGAAAATGGAGTTTGCACAGAGCAGGAAGGTTTACAATGATGTCTCAGGTACAGCTGTAAGTCACTGGGCCACTTGAGGAATGCATATGTGCGTAAAGTGCTTTTAAGACAACTGTGACTTTCCATCACAGTGAGCTATCACTGACTCTTTAAGGGAATATCAGACGAATCCAGGTCCTGTTAGCCCTACTGAAGTAGTCAAAATTGGTGTCTAAAAGCTGACTCTGGCCTTTGTCTGAGATCTACAGAACAGCACACAGTGAAGGAATAGGTTTAACCCCTTGAAAAACAGAATTGTGTCTCAGATGAGAGATCTCATACACATCTCTGACTGATATATATCTCTGACTGTGCTGTCCTGGAAAGCCTAAAGCACACCTGAAAAAATACTCTTTAAATTCAGGTGAATTAGAGATTAGAGTAGAAGGAACTATATATCTCTGTGAAAATGAATGTATAAGATGCACAGTGATGCTGTCTCTTCTGTTACTAAAAGAAGAAATGGGATCCTTCTGTGTTTGCAAAACCATACTGAGAGGCAGACACTAGACACAGAGAATGCTTTGTGTCACCAACCAAGCAAAGACCATCAGGCACCTCCAAAGCCATACTGATTTGGAAGGTTCCTGAGCTATCAATTCCTGACATTAACCCAAGAGTGTTTTACCAGCATGGTCCTGTATAGGGTCAAAAAGATTTTAAACTATTAAGAACTAATCCAAAATATAAATGAAATCATGCAGGTGCAAGTAGAGCTTGTAGAATTACATACAAAGGTAAGGTAACTTTGTGGCTCTTCATAAGATTAGGTTGCACCTAAATGCTGTGATACGTATCACAGGAAGCTTTGGTTTTCTGCCACCATTAAAACAGGATGGAGACTCTTTCACTCCAGTTTTGCCTTCCTACCACATTTTTTATATCTTCTTGGGACTGAATCTTTCATTTAGGGAGCATGTGTACTCTCCTGCAGAACAAGACAGCTGATTTTAACCCATGGATGGAGAATCTCCAGTTAACTTGATCAACCTTGACTAAACTCTATTATTGACAACATCAAATCAAGGGAAAAAGTCAAGATGTTCAGGAGGGTGAAATTTAGAGTGGTTACCACCAAAACAGTATTATTTACCTGCTGTCAAAAACAGTCAAAAACAGGCAACATACCAGGACTGATGTTGGCATGCAGAAGTATTGTGGTATCACAGAGGATACTAGCAAACCTTGACTATTTGGAGACATGTTTATATATTCTTCTATTTTTATTCTGTAATATTTAATAATCGCATTGTAGTGAGGTTGTTATAGATATAAGGATGATGGTTAAAAAGCCCTCCCCAAAATCCAGAAGTAGAAAATGCTAGACTTCATACACAAGAGCAGAACTGTACAGAGATCTGTCACTAGGGGAACTTCCAAATTATATAGCACCTGAGATTATTTTTCTTGTTTGGTGCTACATTCTTTAGAAAGACATTATACTACTGCTTTTTTCCCAAATGGAAAGAGAAGATAAAGTTAGTCTTTGACTATTCTGTTCAGGATATCTGCTATGATGTGGTTAATTTATTAAAGCACTAAATAGGGCTGGATCTAGATTAATCTTCTTCTAAATGAGGAAAAGCATAGTTATAGCACAGATATAAAAGGTGCCTGACAGCTAATCTTAAGAAATTTAGGATTCATAATCGCTTGTCAGTCTCAAAACTCGTGAGTTATGTAGTGTTTCTTTCTAAACAGGACTATAAATGCGTATCTATATTATAGCCAAGAACCAATTATTATTGCTTTTATAGTCTGGACGCACTTGTTCAATTTAGATAAGCTCAAAGGATCTATTTATTTTATTATCTCAATGAAGATAAAAGGTCGGTCAGAGGCTGCTAGGCTCAGCCTGCAGACCACATTGCAGGGTTAGAAAATGGAGACGAGAAGGCCACAACTGTTATCATTTCCAGAGTCCCAAAATCCAATATTTGAAATGCTGGTCAGTTTCTATCACTTGAAAAAAATTGTAGATGTATATATAGTACGTGAAGGTGCAAATTCGATGGTGAACTAATTCTGGTAAAACAGAAGCCAGAAGCAGCTTTTACATTGGCTCTTAAAGGAAAAGATCTCCTGACACCATGCTCAGAAAGGAATTTAAATCACATTCAAGCCTCTGAACATTAGCTTCAGTCTTTTATTCTACCACTGTATTCTACCATGCACTGTTCCATAACTGCCACTAGACTTTCATCTTTCTTCTAAGATTTTCTCTGATCTTTTTGCTGCTTTACAATGTCATCCTCATCCCAAATTTCTCTAATTTTGTTTTTCAAGTGAGCAAAGGGCAGAGACTTCTGAATGCGCGCTACATCATGTTTTCTTAATGCTTTTTCTAATAAGGATAATGAATACACACAAAGTGATCGTCCCACAACTCAGCTACAGCCCTCTGGACCAGTGCAAACAACAGAGTCCAAAATAGCTCAACATTTCCATTGTTCATATAATTTTGGCACAGTCCTCAGGATCCAGCTGAGCTGCTTTTCAACCATGCTAAGGAAAAATGAAGGGAGAATTTAATAGAATCATAGAACAGTTTGGGTTGGCAGGGATCTTAAAGATCTTCTAGTTCCAATTCCCTTGCCAAGGGTAGGGACACCTTCCACTACACTGTGTCACTCAAGGCCCCATCCAACCTGGCCTTGAACACAGCCAGGGATGGAGCATTCACAGCTTCCTTGGGCAACCTGTTGCAGTGCCTCACTACTCTCACAGTAAATGTATTTCTATATAACCTCAATCTGTCCTGTTTAAGTTTGAACCCATTACCACTTCTCCAATCGCCACAGTCCCTAATGAAGAGTCCCTCTCCAGCATCCTTGTAGGCCCCCTTCAGATACTGAACGGCTGCTATGCGGTTTCCATGCAGCTTCTCTTCTCCAGGCTGAAAAGCTCCAATTTTCCTAGCCTGTCATTTGACGTAGAAGTGCACAGGAAAGGGAAGCAATGGGGTTGATTTCCCATTACCTTCCACTGCATATTTCTTATTTATATTAAGGCACACTCTTATGATGAGTTTGGCTTCATCAACACAATGTAAATCCAAAGTCTCTACACAGAACTCCATACAGTTATTTTGGCTTTTTACATCTGGGAGTGAAGCACTTGGGGCAGGATATACAGAACAATACCAAGCAGTGGTCACTTGACAAAGATGTAAAGAGCCCTGAAGAATGAGATCGAGCAAGCCACCATAAGCAAATTAATGGTGCTGCATCCCTTACCAATTTCTAAACTTTTTTCCCAGTGTAGCTCAAAAATGTAAGCAAACAAATGCATAAAGCTATGCACAACTACATTTAATACATGAAAAAGAATGGGAACTGTAAGAATTTATATAGCAGGTTGCATTTATTTGCAGAAAGCCTGAAAGCTCAATCAGTACTCTAAATGACAGACAAGATGAAACCGTCTGCTCCAAAATTACTCTACAATACATATATATACACTGTAATGATGCCAAAATAAGATCTAAATCCTAAAATTGATGTCGAGACCCCTGTAAGACTTGGGTAAGGCTGATGGGCCTTCTTTTCCCATCATCAATTCACTATACTTCAATGCTCACTTTAACTGCTCTTCAATGCAATGTACACTGCAATACTTTTGCTCACTTCTAGAATTTAGTCTTACAGTAACAGCTTCTAGGTTCATATGATTGAGAATCTCTGCACTGATTTAGGAAAATATGGAAGAGAAAAAAATAAGCTGTTTTATAGAGCTTACAAGGCAAAAATGAGAGCCCAGTAAAAATCCTCCTTTGGGCACTGTTTTCAGAAATCTCATTATAGTCTAGGCAATCTATTTGTTTTCTTAGGACTGATTCATAATGCATGAGGGCTTGGTGGTGACAGTACTACAGAGTTATGCTGTAATTTGCTCAAGGTCACACATGAGATCTGAGGTGAATTTATGAAGTGCACTTCTGTATCTACTATCAGCTCAGCTAAGGAAAGTAACCCCACCACTACCTTGCTAAACAAACTCAATACAGAAATTCCCTACTATGCCAAAGACCCCATACAACACAGACTTTGCAGCATGCAGAAGAGGATTCATCAAGGACGCTAGAAAGGGACTCTTCATCAGGGACTGCAGTGACAGGACAAGGGGTAACGGGTTCAAACAACAGGGGAAGTTTAGACTGAATACAGGAGGAAGTTCTTTACTGTAAGGGTGGTGAGGCACTGGAATGGGTTGCCCAGGGAAGTTGTGAATGCTCCATCCCTCGCAGTGTTCAAGGCCAGGTTGGACAGAGCCTTGGGTGACATGGTTTAGTGTGAGGTATCCCTGCCCACTGCAGGGCAGTTGGAACTAGATGATCTTAAGGTCCTTTCCAACTCTAACCATTCTATGATTTTATGATAAGAAGACAGGTGAAGGAACAGCTTTCTCCACTACCTTCCCTTCAGAAACACTCAGAGGGAATGTTCTCTGCCTCTCCTGCACTTCTTTCATAGCAGTTCAATCTTAGCAGATTTTTTTAAAAAACTGGGGCAGATATATACCAACCCTGGACTAAATACTGGTCATTTTCACAGCATTATGGGGTTTTTCTTAATGCAGCTTGACTTCTTCCAAATATTTCCTGTTGTCTACTGCACTTTTTGGCTGCCTACTTGAGGAGGAAGCACTGCAAAAGGAGGGTGCCTCTTGCCCAAGAGCTGCACTCACCACACACCACCACCCTCAGCAGCATTTCCATAGATCATCTCTCAGTAACAACCCAATCTACTTGTTATTACATTTCTCGAAGTCCTCTTTCCCCCCACACCACCAAACCTGTGTGTTATCCTTGGCTGAGGTGCCCTCTACTACCACCTCCAAGAGAGAAAGACCTTCTTCCCCTCATAGGGAGTACTGGGGAGCTGGTCCCCATTCTTGCCTTTCCTCCTTCCTGAGCTGCCTTTTATTTTCCTGTGTACTCCGGATCATTGTGCTAATATCTGACAACTTCATTTGATCACAGGAACAGTGCTTAAAGCCATCACGTCCCCCTTTCCTCACACAGCCGAGGGACACAAAGGCGGCAGGGAAGTGTTCGCTGTAGTTATTACAGGCCGCAGAAAAAAAAAACCCAACCAAACCACTCACAAAAAGTGCCACATGCAGCATACTTCCACACTTTATGAAGCGAATGACAGAAACCGCTTGAAAAGAAACAGCTCAAACTTAATTCTTCCCACGCTACCCAGACTCTAAACTAGATACTAAACTCCCGACCTCAACTGGATTTTCAGCCGATTTCCCTACACAAACACCTCCTCTTCCGCTGACGGCGGCACCGAGCTCGCATTCCAGCAGCCACCGCCCGGCGCTTTGAGGCGGGGAAGCCGCACGGCTGCTCGGGAGTTGTAGTTTCCCGCCCAGCGCGACATGGCGGCGCCGCGGGCTCTGGCGGCTCTCGCTGCCGCGCTCTTTCTAGCCGCTGCCTCCCAGGCCGGCAAGTACTCCCGGGAGGCCAACGAGGGGTTGGCGGCAGGCGGTGCCAAGCGGCGAGAGGTCGGGGAGTTCCGTGTGGTGAGGCTGAACCAGGTCTGGGAGAAGGCGCAGCGGGTGAGTGAGGCGGAGCGGGAACGATGGCGGCGCTCCAAGGGGCTGCTCTGGCAGAGCTCCGAGGGGGATCCAGGGTCGGGCTTGGTTGGTGCGGACACTCATTCCCTGTTAGCCGCCTCGGGAGAAGCGGCGCGGACGGCGGTTGGAGCTGAGGACTTGTGTGTGAGGAGAAACCGAGGCTATCCGGCCAGGCATCGCCTCGACAAGCCCCTGCTTGGTGGTGAGCCTCTGGGCTGTGGTGGCTATGGTTTGGTTGTGGTTTTGAGGTCTGGCTGCTTCTGGCGGGCAGCCAAGGTCCCACACAGCCCAGCTCCCGGGCGGCTGTCCCAAGCGGCTGGGAACTTCGGTGTTGGATGAGGTCTTCTCTCAGGGGGTATCTACTTCCTCTCTCCTTCTAATGTGTATGTATCATGGGAAGTGTTTATCTCCCCATGTTTAAGTCTAGCAGTGATACCACATACCCCGGAAGTGGAAAAGAATGAAACTCCTCTGGTACCGTGGGGGATCTGCCTTCTGCACCTGCTGGTTTAATGCTTTAGCCTGTTTGTTAAGGGGCATGATGCTGTCATATCTCCTAAGGCCTTAGTTCCTGCTTTGCAGATGTCAGGAGCTAGCTCACTGCACAGGAGAGTAAAAACCCCTCTAGTTTGGTGGTTATGTCAGCTTCCTTTATACCAAGTGATGTAGTCACACATGCAGGAACACTAGCAAATGAGTATCACCATTCCCAGAATGATTGCCAGAATTACTTCTGGCAATGCTACTTGAATTTCTCTTACTCTGAGCTAAAGAAATACATATTTAACATGAAAATAGAATAAAAATATTCAATTACAGTGGAAATACTTAATTACAGCTAAGCAGAACAGCTCCTGCAGGAGGGGAGGAGCGCACTGCGCACCCATATTCATCACGTGAATGTTGTGGAACACGGAAGTTATGGTCGTGGCTGGTAAAGGGTCAGTTCTTTCAGGCAAATAGAGTTAACATTTTGGATTTCCTATATGCTAGATGGACATTCCCCAGCCTGAGCTATTGAGTTAGAGGCAGGACATGCCTGGGTTTAGTATAAAAATAGAACTCCTGTGATAGTGTTGCCTCCCAGCATGCCAAAAGGTATCAAAAATACTTATTCCCTCAAAGGGAGAATGATAAGACATCATAGAGCAGTGTGGGGTAATAAAACTCCAGCTGTGAACTGACAGCTGAAGAAGAAACAACATGGAGACTAGAAAGAAACTACAGTCATAGTATTGTTAGTTTCCTCTTATTTTTCCAATTAGTCTTTTTTTATTTTCATACCTGGATCTTCTGAAATTCACATCAGAAGTGCTTTACATCACCTATGTTAAGATGCTAAAATGTAAATTGAAGTTAACTGTAGAGTAAAGAACTAAGCTTTAATAAATTTTATAGGTGCGGGATAGATTTTATAGAGGCAGCAACTACTTGAACTAAATTTGTGACCATCTGAATTTCACTTTTGAATACAGTTGACACTCAGCCTGTGTTTCAGAAAGTGATTTTTCAGTATGTCTGGGCAGGGTCTGAAATAAGAGGAAAGCTATGCCTGTGTGTTAGATCTGCTTTGAAATATTTGTGAGTACCAATGCTGAACTCTTTTCTTGATTTTGTTAATGATGGAAAATAGTACTGAAAATGAAGAACTTCTTTGCTTTGACATAAAAGATAGGTATTACAGTTCAGTATTGCAGCACACAACTGGATGAGCAGTCCTTCAGAAACGCCCCAAAACCTTACTTAGTGGGAACCAGGAGCTGACAAGCTGGAATTCCTTCCTGTTTCCTTGAGGGAGGGAGGGTTTGACCTTCCTCCAGGATCTCTTCATAGATATTTTATATAGACTCTTTAAAAAGTGATTTTAATACAAGAGTTCTTCTTAGTCAGACCCTAATTCTAGTTATTTGAACCAATGACAAATATTATGTAGGTTTCACAAGATACTGGTTTGGTCCACTGATTTCTAGCAATCCACTGTGCTGCTTTTTGCCGCTGATGTAGTTCTAGCAACATTTGTTATCAGGGCTTCCGGCTTCCTGGCCATCCCGGCTCCAGAATTTAGGACATGTTACTCCTAAAAAATTAAAGAACTGTTTACTCTCAGAAGAGAGGGCATGGGTAATGATAATGCACATAATGTTTGTAGCCAGGGGAACAGCAAACGACTTGATTTCCAGTGCTCATTCCCAGAATTGCCAGGTACCTATCTCGGATGTTAATATCCAGGCCGCATAATGAATAAGGAATGAGTGTAAAGAACTTGGTGCTTTGTTATTTAATCATTAAACTTCACTTTTCACCTCTGCTTCTAGTTATTCGACATATGACTGATGTTAGTAATGTGGAGTCTTACCTGTTGATGTTTTCTATATGACGTCATTCAGGGTCTTACATGAGATGATCTTGGAGGAAGCAGTGCTTGAGCTATATGCTTTAAATTACCCTGTGTATTCACTTCTGTGTTACATAAATGGGACAAGCAAAAGGCTTCCAACTGGTTTGAAGGATTTATAATGTTTAAAAGGCCAGTTAGTTGAGTTTCGCAGTAAATTATAATGAGAATCAGAAAAATATTGTTGGAATTGGGAGAAACTTGAATATACATTCTTTTTTCTCTTAAGGACCAATGGACTTAATGTATTTACTTAGTTTTTATTAAGATTTTCAAATGTTTGATTGATGAAGTCTCCAAACGTTATGTTTAGAATTTCTGATATTCTTCTCTGGAACTTTTAGAAAACAGAAAACTGTATTTATTTTGAGATTGCACTGACTGTGGAGAGTTAAGCTACATTATGTAATCTTTTATGCAATAATGTGTCTTTGATGTGAAGTCATACATTTAAAATAGTATTTTCCTATTTTTGAAGTACTTAGGAGGTGAATTAATTGTTGTACAAGTTATTGATGGTGGTTTTTATGCTGGATCTGCTCAGCCTAACTGCATATTAAACCCACACTAGTTGGATGCTGACATTAGAGCGCAGAACTGCTGAGATGATTGGTCATTTCCTTCACAACTTATAGCAAACTTTTCACCCACTCTTTCTCCTGACAGATCAGGGCGCAGTGTTTTGCTGAGCAGACCATTGCTACTTGGTGCCACTGCAGCAGTGACACTCTGGCTGTCCTGTTACAGAAAAGCAGATAAATACACGATTAAAGATTTTTTTTTACTTTAGCACATACTAAAAATCATAACTCAAGTGGCTCCTTCTAAGCGCTTAGTTTCTCTCAAGCAGTTCCCCAAAAGCAGACAGTAAAGAAGACAACAGGAATATTTCTTTGCTTTAGTATTAGAGAGATGAGAAGTTTTGATGTGTTCTATAAATTTCATATTTGCCTGTGATTCTAACTACTCTAGATTTTAGTAAATTATTTCAGTAAGCCAAGTGCAAGATACAGGAAAATAAAACAACTTAGTGAAATAACTGTATTCAGTAGCACAAGACTTATTGATTGGACAGCCTTGAAATCAGACACAATAATGTGCATAGGTTCCTGAATTTCTGTCAGTAGGAGTTTAGTGCATTAGCTGAAAATAATCGCATTTTTCCTAGTTACTTTCAAGTAACCTGCTGGCACTCAAATGGATGGCTAAATCTCTTCAGTATCAGCCTAATGTTTTGTCATGGTTTAAGTCCAGGCAGCCAAACAGCTCACTTGTTCACTCCCCCCTGCTTCCTTTCCCTGCGCTCCCAGAGGGATGGGGAGAAGAATCGAAAGAATGTAACTCCCATGGGTTGAGATAGGAACAGTCCAGTAATTAAGGTATAACACAAACCACTGCTGCTACTACCAATAATAATAATGATAAGGGAAATAACAAGGGAAGCGAATACAACCGCTCGCCACCCGCCGACCAATACCCAGCCCGACCGAGCGGTGATCTAGCCCTTCTGGGTGACTGCCCCCAGTTTACATCCTGGGCATGACGTGCTGTGGTATGGAATACCTCTTTG
>WYDI02034395.1:0-12529 GCA_009867235.2 Psittacus erithacus
TGGGTGGCATGGTTTAGTGTGAGGTGTCCCTGCCCATGGCAGGGGGGTTGGAACTTGATGATCTTAAGGTCCTTTCTGACCCTAACTATTCTATGATTCTATGATTTGATTCTATAACATAAACAGCCAGTGTTTGTTCTTATGGCTTCAGGTAAGATACCTTATGAGGTTTTTTGCTAATAAGAGGTGGAACTGGCATTCATTTCTCACTCCTATCTTGTAAAACATCTGTTTAGCAAACTGGGACCTCAGTATTATATTGGAGGAGAGATCACATGTGCTTGCCTCAGTGTTTTTCCTAGGACTCATTACTGGATAACGTTAGGCGCAGGCTGCAGTGCTGAAAGAGCTTTTGGCCCTGGCCTCTTGCTACCTGACACATGTGAGGTTTCCTGCCTACTTCACCCTGCATGGTGAGCTTTTGTGTGTGTCCCCTGCTGCACCTTGGGATCCACCTGGGAGGACTGGGATCAGACACCTTTTGTGATCATTTTCTGCCCATTTCTCCAAGAGCAGATGCAGCTGTTTTCAGTCTTTCATCCTATTTGCTGGTGCTCTCATCAAGTGATAAACATTCCCAGTAAGGTGCTTGGGTAGGGAAAGAATAGGAGGTAGTTAAATTGAGAGACTTCCTTGGCTAGCTGTGGTTTGCAGTACTTCTCAGTAGAAGGCGTTTTTGTCTTTCTCCTGTCTAAACCATGGCTGAAATTAAATTTGAATGTTCTCTAGCCACGCAATACTCCTGGGAATGAATCCTATGAAACAGCCTGTATGAGACCTGTACAAATGGTAGACCTGCTTAGTCTGAATGAGCTTTGACTTCATTATGTTAATACAGAATAATTAGTAGAAAACCGAAATGCAATTTTCCTGAAGAATGGCAGTTCTGAGGCTTTACCTCACCTATAGCCTTGCAAGGCTTTTAGTGTCCTGACAAGCAATCTGTCAGCGCAGGAATGTTGAGTGCGTTCATTTTTTACTTCAGTTCTTTTATTACAGGAGCTCAAGTGACTCCACTGAAACTCTGGCATTTATCACAGACAAAATTAGGTCAGAGGAGAGCACAAAGGTACTGAACTGAAAAGAGATAAATTCATCCTTAGAATAAAAAAAAAATATCTCAAGCTGCAAACTTGGGTTTCATTTGTCTCCTCCACATAAGGTAAGAGTTTTCCTGAGGGATTTTCCAGCCACACTAACAGTATCTTTGATATAAATGTGCTATCAAGTTCTATAGGGAGACTATTAAATATTTTTTGTTGAGCTATGTAACTTCAGATAAGTAAAGAGAGCTTTTTTCCCTAAATGCAATCAAAAGCAGCCTAGGGAAGAATCTGTTCCAGTTTTGTCTTATGGTTAGTGTCTAGTCATTCATGCTGCTGAGCATGTTTGGGTAGTAGCAAGAGTGGTGGGATTTATTTGTCTTCGTTATTTTGTAGGACCCTCATACTCATACTCTGTTTACAACCATTATGATAATAAAGCTGATACATGATAACTGACTATATGTACAACTGAGTACAGGCATGACATTTTCTAATGTGAAAATATATAACTTTCTAATTGACATTTTAGGAAACTAACATTAGCATCTTTGCTATAGAACATATTCCTAATTGTATATGCTGTTACAGTTTAGATAAGGTTTTGAATTTTTCAGTGGGGCTAGTTGAATATGTGCATACAGAAATAGCACACTCTGAGGAAATAGCTGTGTGATGAATATGCCTCTTGTTTTACCTAATTACCTTTCAGAAAACATAGGTGTATTTGCCACTTGCCCTTCATCTCATGTAAACCTGGTATTACTCAGATCTTTTCTACAGGAGTACTTCTAAAACCTTTTGTAAGCAGATTTTGCTACCTAAAGCTGTATCACTATTGCCTCTAGCAATAAACTGGTTAAGTCTGGGTAACCACTGCAGATCTATCAGTTATTTTTGATATACACACACACAAAAGAATAATTATTGAAAACTTTCTTACAAACAACCTACAACTTTCTGCAAGAGAGAAATCATCTCGTTCACACCAATAGCACATCAAACATTGCATAGTCCCAGTGAATCAAAATCTTTTGCAGCAGCAAGGATGTGAGGGAGAATACTGGAAAGGGCAGGCAGGATGCAGGAGATGGTTTCTGATTATTTTTGTAGCAGTAAAAATGTGTTATCCCATGCTGTGTACTGGTCTTGTTTTCCGCATTTATGATGTGACTGAATTCCTTGAGGCTACCCTTGTGCAGTGTGTTAAGCACAGGTGTGTTTGTGGGCTTGATGCCTGAGACTGTGAATTGTGTGACCTACATGCAGTCTTCTAAGTCAGAACAAATGGGTAACTGTGCAAACTTCTGCAAAGGGAAAGATAGGGCAGAAGCTGCTCAGCTGTTTCCTGATCAGGAGAAAGAACTTGACAAAGCTTTGGCCACCAGGCTGCGACTCTGACAGTGAACAGCTGAGGTGACCAGTGACCCCTAAAATATTTAAATACAGCATGAAGCAAGTCAGCAAAACACATGTGGTTCCAGACGTTAAGTGGTTTGTGTCAAATTGAGTTTATCAATAGAGCCCATACAGTCCAAGTGTAAAACTTCTGAATAGAAGTACCTCCAAAATTTGACATTTGCACCCTAATACTGAATCCTCATAGTTGAGGATAAGTTTAGAATTGTTTAGAAAAAAAGTCTATCTGTATTTTGAATGCAAAATGCATACTAGTTGAATTAAAAATAAATCTAGCAGAGCTGAATGAAGGTCTTGTTTACCTTCATCTCTTAACAAAACTTTGTGTGAGTGTAGTGCAGCTACGGAAATTGTATTTAACAAAACTAGCAGGTGTTTAAGAGCATCTCTTATCACCAAGTCACTGCTAAAAATGGCTTAAATTTTGATACTTCTGATATTAAAAATTATTTTGTAAATATCCTTTAAAAATTGTCAAATACTTATATAAAGGCATTTACTATATTTGCAGCTGTGTCTTGGGGTGTCAGACACTGACTTTTTAAGCTAACTTATTTTGAGAATCGTTACTCTAATTTAGCACTTCCCATAGTAAAATCAGATTCTGAAAGGTAAGGGCAGACTTTTTATAAGGCTGGTAAGTCAAAGTTATTCTGTTAGGATCTTACTGTTATTGCTAGAACATATAATTTACCAGCTTCCAAAGAATTACCACATCTGCATATGGGAAGAATAAATCACTGAGGTAGAAAGCACAAGACCTTCTTAATGTCCTTGTAAATAACAGGGAGAGTCTGAAGACTTGCCTGGGAACCAATGTAAAAGAAAAATCTAGTTTAATGTGCTGACCTGATTCTGTTCCTCTTGGTGACCTTGCTATAAGGTTTTAAATCAGAGAGTATTTGAGAACCTAATAGAAAGCATTATGTATAATTAAGTGTTGCAAATGAAATGCAGAAAAATATTGGTAATTCTGAGTTTTCGGGTTGGGGTTTTTTGTTTTGTTTTGTTTTTTTTTTTTTTTTAATTTTAATTTTTGTCTTTCAATTATGGCAAATGATTTTAGAGCCTTAGTCTATATACACCAAAGTGTGTTTGTTTTCACCTGCTGTCACTTCAATTAAAAAAACCAAACCTGTGTCTGTGTACATTCACATACATATGTAGTGTGTGTACACACACATTATATTTCATTGAGATGAAATTAGATCAGATTTAACACAAGCTTTAAGAACTTAATGATGTTTTTCAGCTTTTACCACCCCAAATGGCTGCAGCTATTACTTTCTTCAGATTTAAGCCATGTTAGGTACCACAGCTTAAAAGCAAGACAGAACATTAAGCTGTGTATCTTGCTAAGCAGTAGTACACTTGCAAAGAAAATGGTGATGGAAATTACAGTAGTTCAGACTAACTATTTTCTCTGATACCAAATGAACACAGTGCTAGAGCATTTCTCTTTGAAATGCTCTCAAAACTACAGTTGCTTTAGGGCTATAAGGGGCAATCATTTGAGACGAGGACAAGTCAAACGTCTCTTTTGAAGTGGCAAATTGTAATTTTTTTTTTTGAGCACTATTCTCAAAATGGAAGAGAAAGCTGAGAGTCTTTTGCAAGAGAGCTTCAATGCAATCTGTGCTTTGGAGAAAGCTGCTGTGTTTTAAGTGTGAGTGGTAAGGACTTTTGCTATACTAAATGAAAGTGAAGGACTTCAAAGTTCAGCATTTGCCTTGCAACAATTGCCAGCTTCTGCTGTCTAGTCTCTGAAGTGAGATTGATCTTTGCTCTCAAAATTGCTTATTTTGTCTCAGAGTTTGAATTTGTCAGATTGAAACTAGGCTTTCCTAAAGCAGAATTCTGGTCTTCATTTCAACAGACTGCTTCTAGGAAGGAATTGTCAGGATGCCTGCACAGCTTTTCATTTGCCCCATGTCTGCCTTGTATGAGTGGAACTGATTGGAAATTTTCTAGTTAATGAAATCTAATCTAATTCTGATTCATAAGAAATATTCCTGACCACCCTATAGGTGGGTGGAAGAGAAGATGAAGGGTTCTGCTGTCAAATAGCAAGTTACAGTGATATAAAACTCCTACCAGGAAGCTGAGATTCAGGCTAGATTGCTGTCTCTCGTGAATGACTGGAGGGTGTCCCCCAGCCACCAGCTGTCCAGGCAGGATTTCCTCATACTATTTATACAAAGTGGAATAGCTCCAGCAGAGCTGGAGGTACTTTCTCCGAAATAGCTGGTGATCAAGTTACAGCTTCGTGATCTTGGAGATCAATGTTCAAACGCTTTCACTGTTTCACCAAGAATTCAATTTTGGAACAACTTGGACACAAAGGTTTCTCTGCCACATAAAATCCACTTCAAGCAAATCAGACATATGAGTCTGTGTCTCAGATGGCTAGGAGATGTGCCCTGTGAGCTAGGATATTCTGAAATGAATCTGGGTCTATGTGAATGAATGGCAAACTTTAAAAGCTCTCATTTTCTGTCTTGAATAACTTTTATTGTCATTCAAATCTTGATCTTCCACGGGATTTCTCTGTTAGTTTGTAAAGCAGTCTGTAATAATACCATATGGGTATTACTGACAGGATCAAATGGGCATATAACCATATGAACCTCTGTTACCTTCTATCACTTGCAGATTACTTGCTGAATGCCATACTTTGCTCA
This sequence comes from Psittacus erithacus, assembly GCA_009867235.2. Taxonomy (NCBI): domain Eukaryota; kingdom Metazoa; phylum Chordata; class Aves; order Psittaciformes; family Psittacidae; genus Psittacus; species Psittacus erithacus. Next base: position 5,144 of record WYDI02034395.1, read on the forward strand.
GATCACCTGTGAGGAGTGAATTAGGGTTGTGTAGTAAGTTAGGCTTTCTATGAGATCCTTGCTTTGCTGTGGAAGGTATGTAGATAATGAGGGAACTGGAAAAGGAGGCAAGTGCGAAAGAAGGCCATGAATTGCAGACAAGTTAAATGGTACCCAGGTACAGTGTATTAAAAATACATTCCTCTACAAAATGAGTACAGTTCCCACTAAATGAGCTGCAAAATTGTTAGCTGAGGAGAAGATGACTGCCCAATAGTGGATTTCTGTGAACGAATTTTTACTTCAGTGGTTTTCATTCTCATAATGAATGGGAACCCCTGTCCTGTTCTAGATCATTTTATTTGGAGACATTCTTGTAACTTCAGCCTTGTTCTTGTCTGTCGTCATTGCTGCCTCCTTGCTTTATGCCCTTGCTGTCCATTCCAGGCCTTTTATCTGCTCCATGCCTTGTTGTCCATCCTGCCGATGCTGCTAGCTATGATGCGGTGGGGAATCAGACTAAACAAGATTTCCCCATATGGTGCCCAGGTGGTTTTTCAGTCATGCTTCAGAAGATGCCAGTGATTGGAACAAAATGAAATTAAATAACTGCATTTTAAGTTACAGAGATTTTAGACTAGTCAGGCTTGCTTTCTTGCTCGGCTTGATAGGCTCATTTGGAAAAGTTACCTCTAAATACTGTGAGATGTCAAAATATACGCTCAGATGAGCATGTCTTCAAAAGAACATGAGAAAAAAAACCTGACACAGTGAATACAATTGTCTGACATATGAGAATAAAAGGAAGCAGTATTAACTGCATGTGTAATGTTTGTGATACCAGGACTGTAACCAGTCCCAGTATTATTAGTGTGGCCCTGTGGGGTTGTAACACAACTCCATATAGCCTAGCATTACATCTCTGAGAATTGCCAGTAGTGGATGCTTAAAGAAGGACGTGTAATGTATCAGCATGCAGTGATACTTCCCAAGAATATTTTCCTAACCTCCAGCAATTTGTAGTTCAGGAACTTTATAAACTAAAGGTAGTGACTTTGCAGTGGAAAACAGAATAGTTACCCATTTAGTGTTTGTAATGAGGGAGTGAATGCTCACTTAGCAAATGTTATATGAGCACATAAAGACTCTGTTCAGTTTGTGTATATGAGTGAGATGGGGAATTAATTACCCCATTTCCTGCCTTATGAATGTTTTACTTAAGAATGTTTATGCTATTTTTTAGTTATGTTCTGAAAATAAGGGGACAGCCCCATGGTAAGAAGTGATTTGACAGGGGAAATCAACTAGATGATCTTTAAGGTCTCTTCCAACCCAAACCATTCTGTGATTCTGTGATTTAAAATAACATTAAGCAATGTTCTAAATGTTGTGAAGAGAGTTTCTTAATCCCATTGCGACTCCAGTCTTTAAAGGCAAGCCAGTTCTTTTAAATGTTGTGGCCTTGTCATTCATTTTATAGGTGAGTTATTTTAGCATTACTAGGATATTTAATCTGTCATGTAAGTCTATAATATGAAAGTGAGGGCGGCCAATTATTTCCATTTTATGTAATTTCATTGTAGGCACTGACGTACATCTCTGGAGAATATTTTCAGGTAGTGTGAGCAGCTGTTCCCTGTAAAATTTCCTTATGTTCTGTTTCTAAGAATCTTCTGGCAAATATATAACTATTTTTAGTTCATTACTCTTCAAACGTTTATTTAAAAATACTTGACATAGAATTGTTTTTTGTTGTTATTGCAGAGATGCAATAAAAAGCAATAAGCAAGGATTTATTTTGAGGAGGAGGATTTAGAAAATGCAGGTAATTTAATCCCTGAGGCAAATCTTCCTGTATATTACAGAACATGATCACTTTTGAAATCTAATTTTACACCCTGCTCCTGCAAATTCAACCATAGAACATCATGACATAAAATTCTGGGAATCTGGTGCCTTCAGCTCTGAACAAACCCTGGAAACACAGCCTTGGAAAGTCTGTTTGGGAATTTTTTTTCTGGAAATTTGTCTGGAAATTTTTCTAATTTAGCTTATCTAGAATCTGGTTCTTATCTAGCAGGAAGGAGATTGATTCCAGGCCTCATCATAGTGGCTGTTTTTACATTAGTCTGTTGTCTAGAAAGTCAAAGTAATATTGGAGATGAAATGAGGAACCATCTTATCTTTTTCTGGCCAGGTCTTCAAGTCCCTTCCTGCTGATGCTCCTTCCAGATCCAACAGTTTTCATCTCCTGATTGTACTCTAGTGCAGGATAGAAAGTGCTTCTGGTGTGCAGGCTGTTCACCTGGCTTGTGAGAGTAGCAGACAGGTCTAGAGCCCAATTTCTTTCAGTGCCTGAGAATATGGTCTAACCATTATATCCATTCCACAGAAGAAAGGCGCTGTCAGCTTCCACTTCTCCAAGTTGCACAGGTTGAGATTCGGTGGATTTGTTCCTGCATCAGCCTTTGAACTTGTGTGCCTAAATTCTAGTAAATAATTTTTTTCCCGCTTTAGGTACCTAAATTTTCAGTAGATTTGGCCTTCAGTCTGCTATGATAAATTTTGTTCAGAGACATAATGACAAAGTCCCTCTTGTGTCAGACTTTGGTGTCATCATGTGGACTGGTGTAGATCTGACTGATTTATTTTTTATTCATGTGATTAATTTCCTTGTTATAGTAACTTATTGTGGCTATTTTATTTGTGGCTCTTCCATTCCTGTCAAGGAAAAAATTTAGGTTGGTATGGGAAAACTGTAAGACTTACAGACTAGTAAGGTGATTTGGATCATCTGAGGCTATAGCATTCACATTGCCATGTTTATTTGCCAATCACCTATCTTCTTTAATTGGGGTATAACAACCTTGGCCATTTATCAGTAAGAGTTGCAACATCAGTCCCTGGCCTTTTCCTGAACTCCGAAGAATTGTGACTTTTCTTTGAACTCTCAGCTTTTAGTTGCACTGACCCTATTGCCCATTTATAAATGATGCACCATTTATCACTCTCAAGCTTAGAAATATGGTTGGCGGAAAAGACTCAAGTGTAATCATTCACACCTATGGTCTCTTTGTATTTGGGATTCACAATTTCTGTGTAGTGTAACAGATAGGGAGAGTTTAGTTACAAAACTCGAATTCTGTTGAAGGATTGTGATAATACTGTACCATAAACTGTATATGATGCTCAGGAGGTTTGACATAATTGGGGTTCTGAGATTAAGTTACAGCATCTACCATTAGTCTCTGTCAGTGTCTGTTTTAGAAGAGGGGTTTTGTGTAACCCCAGTGTAAAATATAGGATATTTTGTAAGTTTGGAAACTTGCTTTTGCATTAATCCTTTGAGTCATGCTAATAGTTAAAGTACAGCATGACATAAACCAGATTTGGTACAAAAAGACATAAATATTTATTTTTATATGCTACAGAGAAATTCTCTGTACTGACTACTGGTAAGGTTTTGGCATATCAGACTAAATTGAGACACTCTGGCATTTTAACAGTTTTCCATTCTGAAATAAAAAAAAAGCAGCATGTAAACCTATCAGAGTTACTGGTGAGCCCAGAGTATCATTCCATGAAAAAAATAATCAACGTGTATTTTAAAAGCAAAACAAGCCTACTCCTTTCTCTTGCATTCCCTTTTCCCTGTATAGTTTCTATTTACACACACACGCTTACTTTTCTTGTGCCCCTAGGAAACTATAGCTTTGCCTTCTTTAAGTGGCTCTTCACACCTTTCTTTTATCTCGTTTTTCTTCATTTCATTCTCTCTTGCCTTTTTTTGTAGATATTTCATCATGTAGGTGAGAATCATTTGACTATGCTGTGTTTTAATATAATTGGGCCAAAGAACGCTTATTTTTAAAGTGGTTTGCCTTTACATAAAAGAAATAAGGAATTGCTTCCAAACTCCATCAAAATATGAAGTTGTTGTTAATATGGTCGAGAGATGTTTTCACAGTTCATATGAGGAAGACTAGATATGGGAAGAGTTGAGAAAGCTGAATAGCTCCAGCTAATACTTTGGACAGAACTCTCCTCTTCTGAGAGTAATTCTTCTGTTATGAGAAGAGTAGATCAAAGCTCAGGATTTCATGCCATGGAAATAAAACATATTTTCTTTGAAATCAGAAGATTTTTTTGCTTTTTTTTGTTGACTACTATAGGAACCACACAGGAAGACAATGATTAGAAGAGTTCTTTCACTTGTCAGTCTCTAATTAAATATTTCAACTTTTATACAAGCTCCAACAAGCTTATTTATCATTCTTTCTTATTTTTTGTTTTGCCTCCTGCGTCCAAGCTTCCTGCTTGGATGGAGTCTCCACCCATCCCATACCTCTGTGATCGCAGTATTCCTGTGTGATGTAGGAAGGAAGGCTGCAGAGGTGCCTGAGCCCTTTTCCTAAATGTCTGCCTTCAGTGTGCTGTTTTTAGGAAAGAAAAACATTAAGTGCCTGTGAAGAGTTCAATTTATACCTGATAAGTAATAAACCAAAATATTTTTGGGAGATGTATCAGATTTCACAGTAAACGTGTGCCAAAGCTTCTAACAACTTCCCTTGCATTTTCAAAACCATTTTTCTCTTTACTATGAAACACAACCCCCTCTCTGGTGTTACTTGTCGTGAGTGAAACTTTTATGAACATTTAAAAACTCATTAGAAGGAAAAAAACATGTGATTAGAAATTAGTTATCTCAAGGACCACTTAGCCAGAAAGTCTTAAGCCACAGGGTCCCCAGTGCATACAGGCACTTTCTTGCAATTCTGATTAATATGTTCAATATCCAGGAGAGGCATAAGACTGGAGAGCTGGTTTTCTTTTTCATTCTCAGCATTTCCTGTTACCTAGCTCTAAATAGTCACATGCCAATATTTCAGTTTGCCTCCACTGTAAGGTGCTTGTTTTGAATCATACTGAAGTGCCTCACTCTGGTGAGAAAGTCTTGTCTCCTCACAAACAGATCTGAATTTCATGTGGTGTTTGTAGATCTAGCTTGATGTTATGCTTTGCAGTAATTACCATTTAGAATAAAGAAATGTTGTGCTATCCCAATACAGTCATTAGTTAGGGTGCAATACCACTTATTTTTAATTAGTAGGTAATTACTCATTAGTAATTGTAAATGTTGTATATACTGCAAGCCTTTGTGTCTAGCATTTTTGTGTTGAAAGGATTTCAGTTTTCATCCATTCAGGGTAAAGTACTTACACCACTTTCTTTCTGTGTTCAAAGTTCATACTCAAATGAAGGCCTGTAAATCTTTGTTCCCCTCAGAGGGGAAAATGTAAATGACATGAACCAGTCACCATTATATCTTTTAATGCTGGCCTGTTCAAGATGATGTAGTTTAAACGATGTTTCATAAATCAGTGTGTTTTAGTGTCATTTAAAAGCCTCTTTTTAAAATTTTGTTAAAAAAATAGGGCTATAACTGAAGCAGCGACCTATAAGAAAGGGAAGGTTATTCCTATTTAAGTTTACACAAACTGGTTAATTGTTTGATTCTTGCATCATTTTCTGGAAGATTTCCTGCCGTTTCCTTGCTCCCTGAAGTGTTGTTCAGCAGGATTTGGATCTTACTATTTTAAATTACTATTTTACAAAGACAAGTATTTTGGTGCAAGCTTTAATAGATTTGTTTTGTATTATAAGTAAAACAAGGTTAGCATTACTCTTTTTTTCCACAGAAAAAGACACTGTAGCCTATTGTAAAAAGAAAACAAAAGACAAAAAACAACCCCCCCAAAAAAACCAAACCCAAAACCAAACAAAGAAAATGAAAATGCTACTTCTAGAAATTTGAAAAAAGATCTTATTTTCTTTTTGTGAACAACTGACTGAGGTTTTGATTGAGTATGTAGAAGGTGGCTCTCCACAAGAGAGCTGATTTCATAACTCTGCCTCTGTAACAACAAATTATCCGCTGTCTAAAAAGTATGTGCATGTATTTCAAAGCTACTTGGATGAAGTGAGTTTTATTTTTTTGTTAACAACTCAGGGAGGATTGAGAATCAGTCTGTGCACTGTAGGGATATAGTATATATCATACTCTCAAGATAGCCTCCACGCATGCTCTTCTGTTTCAGGGTAGCATTAGATTTTTATTCCTGAGACGGTAAACCCCAGGGAATTTCCCTCCTGAGTGTGCAGAAGGAAAAATTGGGACAATTCAGTTGCTTGTCTTAATTTTTTTCTCAGTGGGTTATGAAGAATTAAATAATTAAAATTGGACTATAAACGATATATTGAACTTGCTCTGCTGAGAGGTGCAATGTTGTCCTTCTCAGTAGGAGGACAATTTATACTTTAAATAAAATGAGTTCATTCTGTTGTCCAGGGACTTGAAGCGGCAAGTGAGAAAGGAGGGACTAGCACAAGCTGCACAGTGGTAAGATCCAGCTTTAATTTATCAAAATTAGCCTTGCTTCTGCAGCTCCACACAATTTAAATAAGACTTATCTCAGCATGTACATGTAGATTTTATTGAATAAACTCTCCATCTGGTGATATGAGTTTTTTTCATATGGTTTATGTGATCAGTAATATATACTCTTACTCCTTTTCCTCAGATTTGAAAAAAAACTGTAGTGGCTGCTGATCCTCTTTTTAATGTGTTTTTATAACATTGTGTTCTTCAGATTTGAAGTTCAGGAAAAAGTCTGGTATTTTAGTGACAGCGAATGCCTACAGCTTAGATTCTTTGAAAACGTGAAAATGCTTTGTGACAGGAATGCAATTCACCCTCTTAACATTCTCTGTACACTGCTCTCTGATCTGTTTGCTTCCCATGTACTTTCAACCCCATTGAAAATGCCTTAAGGTCCTACTTGATAACACTTGTGAGTTGAAGTGTGCTGAACCTCTGGAAGATGATGAGAATGGTGAGCAAATTGGTGCATCTGAGTGTTCAAAAAGACCTGGGAAAGATTGCTTTCTTCTAGAGCTTGCTTGCAATTTCAGATTTGACGATAGTTTCACTGCTTGCAATTATGTGTACATATTAAGGATTCATTTTTGGCAGATCTCTGCTTCTTGAGTATTACAGAACATGCAAATTCGAACATGGAAATATATTTTGAAAGGTGGTATCTTGGTTGATATTTCCTTGAGTAAAGCTACTGTAGGAGAGCGAAAGGAAGAATGATGATGATGAAGCAAAAATGATTCCACTGCTTTTATGGGCTTCATATGGGAAGTTCTGAGAAGGAGATACAGCTTTAAGGAAAACAAACCAAGCCAAACTCAAAACAGGGGAAAAGAAACCCACCTAGAAATACTGACCTAATGATGTTGGTTTGTTTTCTGTTTTGGTTTGGGGCTTTGTTTTGGAGGGAGGGTTATAGTTGCATAATTTGGAGTAAGGCATGACTGATTCTGACAGGGTTTTTAAAACTT